>JZKD02S2123163.1:47422-79430 GCA_000966675.3 Picea glauca
CATTAGATGAAACTGCCAGATCCAGTGTGAAAATTAATGAAACGTGGTCAGCAGTGAGCATGAGGGTTAAACCCTTCAGCAGTAGCAATCTGCTAGTAGAAACTGGTGCTATCTCGAGGGGGTTGAAGCTCCCTTCCAGGAAAGGCTGGTAAACGAGAGAAGGTTGTAGACTTCTGCAGGTAGAAGCCTGCGTACTAGTAGGAGTCTGCACTAGTACATTGTTGTAGAATGTTTTCTTAATAATAATCATTGAAGACTGAGACAACAACAGTGGTGGTTTTTTTCCCTATTTGGGTTTCCACCTTAAATCCTGGTGTTCATGTGTCCTATTCATCTGGGTTAGTTTATTTTGTTGAAATATTGTTTAAAAGACATCTGATAAATGAAAAAATCCATAATATGATCTCTGGATGCACTACTGTTTTCATAAGAATATACATCAAATGGTCTCCATAAAGTAGACTAGGATTTTCCAGTGAAAGAAAAGTGAGAAATTGTTAAAAGCTAAAAACACTGATTCACCCCCCCCCTCTCAGTATTTTTCCAACACCCTTTTTGTGAAATGACACAAATTTCTAGAATTACCACGAAAATATATTGTAAAAAAGACTCCTCACTCTATAAAGGGAGTGTTTCCCATTTGAAAGGGATTTTGGGTCTTTAAAAATTAGGAGGATAGTATTGTAACTGAAAGTAATTTTTTGAATCCAAGAGACACTCTGAATCTGAAGATTATAGTATCATTATGCATGAAGACGATTATTTTTTTTATGCATTTCTATGTTTGTTGCCTGTGAGTGTTAGTTGATGAATTACTTCAAAATTAATATTTTCATTTTACAGCTATCATGATTTCTCAGGATGAGTACAACAATAGTGTAATCCTGTTAAGTTTCTCAATTCATTGGTTCTAACATATTATCCTATAAAATATTCATATAACTTGTGTCATGAACTTATTCTAATCAAGTAGTATTCATATTTCATTGTATTCATTTATTCTTTTATTTTTCTCTTGATCATGATGGGTTAGATTAAATAGAATTAGTTTTAAATTACATCTTAAACTATTGGTTGTATCTCTTCATTTAAGGTCAGTTAGTTTTGATTCTTTTCTTTTTTTCATTATTTTTAAATTCATCTTAGAACCTTTGGTTCTTAGATTCATATTTAAGTTAGTATTTAGTTAGATTTTTGTTAGTATTTTAGTTAGTTGGTAACCAAGAAAAAGTATTCTTTGAAGCATTATTCTAAACAAGAACGGGTCTAGATGGGACCTGTTACTAGACAATTTACCTCAATTGATTGAACAGGTCATTTTGGCCCATCAACAAAATGGTTCTAGAAGGATGTAGACATAATTGAATGGCTAGAAATAGAAATTTTAATTCTTCCTATACTACCCCACAAGTAATATTTTCCTCCACGACTGATTCCCATTAATTTTACTATGAATATAATGTCTTCCCTTCATAAAATACGGTAAATACTCTATCCCAAGTCAACACTCATCGTGTTTCCTCTCATCTCGAAACATATTTCTCTTATCCTCAACCTTGTATCTTAACTATCTCAGAGATCGAATCTCTAGTCAGGAATTCAACAAAATGAACCAATCGAGCTTTGACTAGACAATGTAGCAGAAATATTGCATAACTACACTTAGATTACTCTCTTCATGAAAATCAATAAAATATTCATTATACAGATCCCTATTTCACTAACCCATACTCCTATCAAGAAAATTGTTTAGTCGAGACTCATGAATATCATGTTCCTAAAGACACCTCTAATTTCCCCAATGCTTCAGAATTCAATATTGAATATTATATACTTTTCAATGGGGCAGGATGTATACCACCCTCACCTCCCGAGTCTGACCCTCACACCCCCAAAAATGAGTCGGAGGATAATTATGAAGAAGGGGATGTTCCTAAGAGTGAATTCGAATAATCCCTATAAAGTCATTGTATATCAACCCATAAACATGGTTGGAGAAAATTCAAACCAAAATCCTCCTCCTTAGTAACCTTTTTTGTTTGATGATGTGGTCAATGTACCTAGAATTCACCATGAAATTCCCAAACACCCTGAGAAATTCCTACCTACATTTGACCCCAAAAAGAATGATTTAGTCGAAAACTATATTAAGAACATTTTGTCGGTTTCTAGGTTGCAAATAATTCACCATGATGATTTTGTATGTCATTTGTTTCCTCTTACATTCAAAGAAAATGAATCTACATGGTATTTATCTCTGGAAGAATCTTTTATTACTGATTGAAGGACTTTTGAAAACTCTTTCCTACGAACTTTTTTGTGAAACAAGACACCATAAACCTGTGTCCTTGAACTACCAAGAGTCAAAATAGATATCAAGGAAATAGTTACTGATTAAAATCAAAGGTTCCTAACTTCAGTAAAGTGAATCCCAAGGGCCTCAAAACCTGTTGAAGTTGCATGATTTAATTTTATACATCTGGTTTACCCATGTTCATGTCCATGTATGTGAAAAAATATGAAAAGGATACTGTAGAAGAAGCTTTCCAAGAATCCCTTAAATTTGAAAAAAATCAGTTAAGTTTAAAGGGTAGTCCCAATTCAGAACCATCTAAAGATAAAGGTAAAAATAAAATCCATGCATGTAAATACGATGCAGATAAAAAAACCTCTCATTCGATGGATATGGAATATCTTCAAATAATTATTAAAAATCTATCCAATCACTTAGTTGACCTGAAAAGAGGTAATGGAAATGTATCTTCTAATCATAAATGTTTTTTTAAGTTCCCACCTAAAAATCATAGTAATACTCCCCCAACTAGCAAATCCTCCCCTTCTTAGATGGGATGAATTGCTATGGAATATATTGTGTAGGCCCTTCAAACCTGGGCAATAAAGAATATGGCTAAAAATATTGATGAAGGGATTTTAAGTTAGGAATAGCAAGAACAATCCCTAGATTCTAATGAGATCATTGAGCAACAACTAAATGGTTTTTGGGACATATGTTTTGTAGAATATTAAGAAAACGTTGAAGAAGTACACGTCTCACAAAACTTAGTAACCACTATGAGTGTCAGTAAGAATATTCTTGATAACACCCATGATAATTCTAATCTTGTTTCTCCCACTACCACTACTTCCAAAAAACCTTCTCTTTCAACAAATACTACCCCCTAATTCATCCAAGAATACTTCCCCCAATTCCAAAACAATATATCAAACAACGAAGTCAAATATTTCACCTACACCCTTGACCAAATTGAAATATGACTTTTTAGATGATCTAAAGGAAACAAAAGCCAACATTTCATTGTTTGAACTCATGAAAATTCCACAAATACAAGAAAATTAAACTATAATGTTACAAGGTAAGACTTCTCCTAGATTTCATGAATCAAACTCGAGAACCAAAAGGTTAATCAAAATGGTAACTTTCCCTAATAAGAATATGCCTTCCAAAAGCCAGCTGGTGACCAATGCATCCTTAATAGCTCAAATATCCAAGTCCAAAGCTCCTCATTTCCTTGTCACTTTTGAAATCTTCAAGAGGAATGTTAATAATGGCATGGTGGAATCAAGAGCTTCATCTAATGTCATTCCCCTTAAATTATGTGAGAATCTTAACATCAGACTATAACCATCTAACATTCAAATTATCTAGTTAGACAAAAATAAATTTAAGGTGGTCGGGGAATTGAAAAAAATGTCGATTAGGATGTTTGTTAACCTTAAATTTCATCAAACAATAGATATAATAGTAGTAGACAAATAATTATGGTATGCTCTTACTGGTATGTTATTTTTTTTCGAGATTGTGGAACTCTGGATAGGATTAGGGTTTAGGCTCCTTGGCTCACTACTACTACCCTTCATCACCCTTGACGTGGCTATACATGATCCCCAATGAAGAGGGACCATGAACCACCTCCTACCATAGGTTAATGAGACAGGAGCCCGCTGGTGGAGGTTTCAACTGATCATCCTTTGATCCACCGTCAAATGAGTGATCAAAAATCTTCTTTGAAGGAGTCTCTGAAGGAAAATAAATGGAGATTGACTTTGGATATATTCCAACAAAAAAATAATGTCCTTGGGAACTAGGTAAATGAATACCTTATGCACTGCTAGCACCAAAATATGTGATCAACACACCACACATTGAAGAAAAAAAACCACACATGAGTGACTCCATGTTGGTGGGAAAATTCATAGGTTTATAGCCCTCTGAACACAAGCCTGTCAAATGGATACAACATTGGTGGAAACCCAAGGGTCACTATGACCTACATATAGGATCCAAGGTATTCTTTACCATCATCTTCCATAACCTAGAAGATCAAAATCCCATTTTTGACAGGAGACCCTATTTCTTCAACTCAACTGGCCTCTTCCTCTGCTTTAGGAAGAAGAAGTTCATCCCTGAAAAGGAGTACTTTTCTGACGCGTCGATATGGATCTGTCTATAATCCTTACCATAGTATTTCTTTCTAGAAGAAACCTTGGCAGGCATCAGAAACACCATTGGGGCATATGTCAAATCCTCAGAGGTGACTAAACAGAGAAGTTACACCTCTTACACTCACATTTGTGTCTATCTCAACATCTCGAAGCCCTTCCCTAGTTCGATAGACCTATAATACCATGATGAGGACTGGTCTTAAACTATTTGTAATATCCCTACGCCGAACCCAACTGTCAATGTAAAATTCAAATGTACTTAAGATGGTGCGTTGTTTGATATCAGTTTTGTATGCACCTTTCAGGGCATAGTGTGTTCATGTATTGCACAATAAAACGATGAAGTGTGCACATTTCAGGATACCACGCGTAACAACTTAAGTTCACACAATTTTGAGGCTAGGGATCCTTTGTGTATATGTTGTGTTTTATAGGCTGGTGAGATACTTGTTATAAGCTAGGAATATTATGTTTATATTAGGCCAAAGAGACTATATGATAAGGGTCAGTGAGCCTATTTTTTAATATGTCTCATCGTTAATATAAAATACATCACTGTGCGTAGACCAACCATGATAAAAGTGTATGGGGGACTAAACTCCACTAGTTAGAGATAGGGGGGGCTAAACATTATGGAAAAGAGGCTAAGCTAGGGAGATTAAGCCAAAAATGAATATTATATTAATATTTCTTAAGTCATAAAGTATGAATAATTATTTTATCCTAATTTATAAGGATGGGGACAAGTGGTACAAAGTAGTTCCCAACATGACAAGTGTCAAGTTGGGGACATGCATATATATACTTTGGACTGATTTCATTTCCCATCATTCCTTCCATCATTCATTCATCCAGTCAATCATCCATGATCATGCACACACTCATTTGAGATATCCTACATACCTTCCTATCACTATACCTGAACCTATATCCATAAGCATACATGTTTGTGTACCTGGTTAGCTTTGGAGTTGGACTGAAGAAGCGGGTTTTTCAGGCCCATGGGATATTAAAGAGGCAGGTTGTTAGGCCCATGAGAAATCTCTTTGATTGAGATAATTGTTGGGAATTTATTTCTCGAAGGTGCTAAATTGCAACTACAAGGCTATGAGACTTCTTGTTTGGTTTGTTGTTGAAGCTCAGAAAGGAAGTGGGGCAGCCAAAGGAGTGTTGATCAGAGAAGGGGCACACTTCCTAAGGTGGGACAAACATGAGGTGAATGAGGTACTATAGGCTGTTAGTTTGAGTTGGCACTTGTGACACAGTCTTTCCTGTTGTCTGTGATACATTAGCCTGGTTAGGAATCCCTTTACCCGGGTGGAGTTTAGTCCCATATTGAGGGTGACCCACTATTGAGAGTGATGAGTAGAGTGGTATAAGGCTGGGAAGTTGGTGGAAGGTCTCCACACAACTGGTGATATTCTTACCAAGATAAGTGTAAGTTGTGTGATAAATTTACATGCTACAATATTATTTATGTAATTATTTTTATGGGTCTATCCTATGTTTGGTTATAACTGTCTATATATTTATGGGTATTTCCTATATATGTTGCATGGATACATTTATTGTTATTTCAGGAAAGGTTCATTGAGCCAACAAGTAGGAGCACCAGTAGATTCACTTCTACTTGTTGGCTCAAGGAACTTTTCATAAAAGGGTTCACCAAGACAAGAAAAGTGTTGAAAAAAAATATGAAACACTGGTCGGTGGATGAGGATGAGACTCTTAAAAAAGGATAGAAATGGGTCCCCACCCAAGGGATTAAAACCCCTTAAAAACTATTGATGACCATTCTCTATCAATTATATGGAGAAGATAAGAGTAAAATCTTCCAAATTGACTCACTTTGATTAGCATACATCATCATTAAGATATGAGAGATATTTAACTGGGCGGATATCTTGGCCTTTAACATTTTCATACATGATACAAATATCCTAGGTATGAAGAAGACATGTTTTTATATGTATACTTATATGATAGATTTCATTTGTTCATCAGTTCATTTTCTGGAATTGGGATGCAACTGGAACCGATGTCTTCCCCACGTTCATGTGTATTGTTACCAATTTTGGAGCATAAATTTCAAACAACATTTTTATGATATTTGCAATATATACCTCGCCCCTCTACATTATGTCCTTTTTTGATTCCCAAGACACAATATATATTTTGAGGTTAGAAATGGGATGAGAGGGGTGGTCAATTGGTTTTTCTACAAGTATTATTCATTCATCATGGTTGATGGTACCACCGGGGCCCCATATGTCTTTCCTTATTTCATTCCAAATTGATTGTTGATGAGAGAAATGGCATGACAAACAATGGGGTTGAGTGTCAAAAAATTGTTGCAAACCAACAACAAAAGACTCTCACAAGTCTTCCCTCTCCAAATTGGAAGTTTTTCCATCTCCAACTTGCAACACACAAGGAAGAAGGATGAGACCTTACAAGAGTTAATCCTATGCTCAAGTGAACGTAAAGGCCACGATCCACATGAGATATCTATTAGTCATGTCAGTTATTTCAGACTCACTCATAGAAATATTCACATTGTGGATTTTGAGGAGGATAAGTTTAAAGGAGTATTCTCGTATGATGAGGTCCTACACCATCTACCCCATGACGTTTCAAAGAGAGAACTTGATCTTGAACAAGAAGAATTCAATATGGAAAAATTTTCCCAATTCCTTAATTTCTGTCAACAAGAGAAAGATATCGGCAATTCCAAAGAACATGAGAACACAAAAAAGGAAGAAAAACTTGAACAGAAAAGGCTCCAGGTGGAGAAATATTTTCAAAGAAGAGAAGTTGAGGAAAATATTAGAATAGAATGTCAACATGTGACACATCATGCTACTCTACAGAAGAAGAAATAAGAGGAATAAAAACATTTAGTGGAGGACGAGGAAGCCAAGAGGATAGCTAATGAAGCACAAGCCGAAAAAATGGTTGAAGAAGCAGAGGTGAAGTGATTGGCTGAACAAGTTGAAGAAAAAAAGAAAATTGTGATATTTTGAAGCAGAATCTAAACCAGAAATGAGGTACTCCATCGATTCTCACCCTAGGCATCATGAATATACCTCCCCAGTAGTATAACCCCATAAGCGCCATCTCATGGTATTCCTCCCGTTTTTCTTAGGCTCTAAATTTCATAGGATTTGTAGTTTCCATTAGAGACTATTAATTCAACAACAAAACTAGAATGATTGAGAAGATATCTTCGAAAAGAAAAAGAGGAGAGGAGTCTAAATCAAAGTCACATGCAAGAAGGATGTTGGAATGGATGGTCGGCCCTGATCCGAGGAGAACACAGTTCAAGCAGCTTCAAAACTTAACACTTTCATAGGATTAAATTCCTTCTCTATTTTGGAGGTAACTAATGCCTTGAAGAATTGCAGGACATGAGTAACAAAATTGGAATAGAGTTAAAGGACGTAAGAAACCAATTCAACATTGACGCCAAGAATTTTTTTATCATAGATGAAATCCTAAACACATGTAACATAATTGTTACCTATAGGAATATAGAGACAACATGAATGAAGAGTTTGAAAAGAGGATGAAAATCTTACGAAACACCCATAGGGAGGAGTTGGAAGTAGAAAAACATAAACCTAGTTCCACTCAAGAAAATACTAATGCCTCAATTGGTATTATGGAATCCATCAAATCTCAAGCGTTGTCTCTCAGCAAAGATATAGATAAGTTAAAGAATGATCTCCTTGTTATATTGATTGACATACAAGTAGAGTGGAAAGAATAATTAAATATTCAGAGTACTTTGGTTGAGATTCAAGGATGGTATCAGGAAGCTAGTGAGGATTTTGAGGAGATGGTAAATTTGAAACACATGTTGCAACCTAGACCTACTTCCCTCCTAGTTTACTTGAAAAGAGAAAGACTGAGATATAGAATATTGTTTGACACCATAAAACCTCTCTTCGAGAGTGTCCGTTCTATTGATGAATGCATCTATGTGAGAAATTCTTCAGCTTACAAACGTGTGATGTGTGGATCATTGCACCTATGTGAATCCTTTCTCTTATATTAAAAACCTAAGAGAAATATCTAATAAGGGTTCATGGTTCCTTCCTAAGACAGAGCTAGGAACATAGAGATGAACTCTTCCGTGAAGAGAGTGAGAAGAAGTCTAGATGATTATTGAGTAGGAAAAATGATCTGATGACCTGGATGTTCCTATGGCTGAGCATAAGGTGAACGTGTGAAATACCAAAAATTTTGGGTGCATCCTCATGTGAACAAAAGTGAAGATTATGTGTTAGCCTCCTCTGAGTAGCAGAGTTTACATGAAAAATCTAGACGATTCTCCTATGTGAGGCAATGGTAATGGAGATATGTATAGTGGACGTGCCGATGGATGAGCACAGGTGAATGTTTGTACATATGGTTCTTATGTATAATGTAGTGAGCCAAAGATATTACATCCCTATGGATGTTCCCCTAGTGGGTGTATCATATCCTTTGTTATATGTTGTTCAAGAGTTAGACATGCTTGTAACCCTAATTGTTATGTAAAGGGTATAGGTTAGCCCTTCCTTAATGTGATTAATAATAAATGTAAAATATAATTAATATTGATAATAATAATAATAATAATAATAATAATAATAATAATAAATTATAAAGTGACTTAGAGAGGTTGGCCCTGTTGATCCAATAGAGTCCTTTGTTGATTGGTCAAGTCTAATATACGTAAGGCATGATTACCCATTGTGGAATCATATCTTCCTTGTGAGTTTGGAAATTTCAGCAAGTACATCTCATTGGCAAAAGGTGCGCACCTCTCTTGGGCACTAGATTTATATGGTTTAAGCACCCTCTTGTTTGATAGGTATTTTCTTGGAGGTATGCACTTGTATATATTATTTTTATCATTGTCATGAGTAAAATTGTAGGAGGAAGGAACCGTTGTTGAAGTCATGGATCCAAAGGGATCTCAGTGCATTCAGAGAAACAACACACTCAAAGTAAATACTTCAGGCTTGATTGTTGTAATTGTCATTCTTCTAACCTATATTTCTAAAAGTTTTCTACATTACAACTAAGTGTTGTAGCTGTGACAATATTCCTTAAAAAGTTTTTATTCTATAGATGTACTCATTATTCTCCTTTAGGATATACTCTTGTGTTGGCTCTTTTTGTTTTCTTGTTCCAGATAGGTTAACAAGAAAATAAGATGATTATAATTCAGAGGGATTCACTTGAATCAGAAGGAGATAAAACCATTTGAGAAATAAGAAGAATAGAACAATAATTGAGTCAACCAATCCTACAAATAATGATCAGAATCCTTCTAGGATTCCATGGGAAGAAGCATGCATGAAACAGTATATGTGCAGAACAAAAGTATTCACCAGCCTTTGAAAAACATAACTCCGAAAGAAGTCTTCACCAGAATGAGGCCTAAGATTGAACACTTCAAGTTATGTGGGTGCCCAATGTTAAATTTGGTAGCATCGACAGTAATTCTCCAATGAGAGGCCATATGGGCCACCCTGAGGCTAGCTAGGGAGATTTGGACAATCGACTAGTCTTGTGAGGTATTGACAAAATCTAGGGGGAACGTAAAACCTCTGTGAGTCAAACCAAAATTCAGGACAAACAAGATTCTATGTAAGTCTAATGAAAAGGTCAGGGGGAACGTAAAAAATATGTGACCATAGAGAGTCTATTGCAAAATTCAAGGGAAATGTACAACCTCTGTGAGCATATACAGACTAGTGAAAAATTTAGGGCGAACGTACAACCTCTATGAGCCTAGTCAAGCCTTGTGAGACATTAGAAAAATTCAAGGCATCTAGCAAAATTTAGGTTGAATGTAAAATTCCTATGAGCTAGAAACAAACAATATTCCTAATATTGCAAATGATATAAATGTATAGATCTAGTGCATTGGCATGTGTAACATTATCCACCATGAAGATAATTTCAAATTTCCTTGCAAAGTGTCGAGTTGTAACTGAAGTCTCAATCTAGTTCTATTTTTGAACTAAAGTGTAATGTTGAGTTGTAACTGAAGTATTAAGTCAAGTTCTATTTTCAAACTAAAGTGTAATGTTGAGTTGTAATTGAAGTATCAAGTCTAGTTCTATTTTGGAACTAAAGTGTAATGTTGATTTGTAGCTGAAGTATTAAGCGTAGTTCTATTTTCGAACTAAAATGTAATGTTGAGGTGTAACTGAAGTCTGAAGTCTAGTTTTATTTTCGAGCTAAAGTATACCAATCTCAAATCTAGTTCTATTTTAGAACTAAAGTGTAATGTCGAGTTGTAACTGAAGTCTCAAGTATAGTTCTATTTTCAAACTAAAGTATACCAATATCAAGTCTAGTTCTAAGTTCAATCTAAAGTATGAAGCTCAGTTATGATTAAATAATGAAAACATGTTACTCTTTCAAGCCATACACTTCTCCTGTTCAACCTATATAAGAAAATGTCAACCCATCTCTTCAACACAGTTTGGCATGTAGGTGTTGGCCCCCAACAACTCCCCCTAAAATTTTACAAAATTTAAAGGGCCCCTATTAGAATTTGATGAGCTAGAGAATCAACCTTTTCAAATAGTTCCATACCTTGGATTGCTTTGAGACAAACTTAATACATTCACTTTAGTATGAGACATTCATTACTAGAGTATATGTCAAAATTTAGAAACAAGCATAAAAATCTCAATTTAAACAAAAACGTTAATTTTTATCAAATGTTTACATTCATTTAAATTATGATTATGTGTTCATTCTTTTGCTCATTAGGAAGTTTGATTATTTTGAATAATGTGTTCAATACTTCATCAAATAATATCTTGGCTGTTTTTTCATTTTCATGAAATCATTTGGTGATGTTAACTAATTAATTTTTTTTTTCATTTTGCATCTCATTTCAAAATAATAATAATCAAAGAATTATCTATCATTTGTTTGATTTTGTAAAAAACTAAAATTAATATTTTTTCTTCCTTAACTTGAAGCTTCTAGATCATATTTGAAAACAAATTATAAATGATGTCTGTTTATAAGTTATAGTTAGTTTAAATTCATTTTTTTATTTTTCTAAATTTTGTTTTATTCACAATTTTTAAGTTATTAATTTAGGTTTATTTTTGTTTCACAGGTTTCTATTATCAAACATTTGATACAGATCTGATCATGGCTTGATTTTATTATTCAAATACGTTCAAGATGGTTGGTCCAAAATTAATTTTGGATTGCTACAAATAATTTTATGAGAAACAACAGATAAAATTTGGAAAGACGTTTAGATCAAACAAACAACTTTGCATAACTAATTGCAGCCAAACCCTGAGGAATTTCAAAAAATGGTTGAAAACCCAGAACCAAAATGGACTCATTTGCCTTACACGTAGAGATTTTCCCAAACAAATGCATGATTTGAGATATTTTTGGGTCTCTTTTAGAGGCAAATTTTAGGTGGCAGAAATTAATAGTGACTCCGAGACTGTTCATTCATTTTATAAATATATGAGAAAGATCAGAGCCAATGAGATAAAAGAATTGGAGAGGAGGATTTTAATCCTTTCTCTTTTGTATATTATTGCTTTTGTAAACTTTTTATTTCTTTTCAAATGGAGTAATGGATGGATGGAATCTTTGGGAGAATGGACGAGTATTTTCAAAGAAGAATATGGAATTCCACATTGCTTAATGGCTTTTGTCCTGTGAGTAAAATGGTTTTATTTTCATATAATATTTTCATATTCTTTGAATAATTGATTATGCATTGATTTAAATAGATTTAGTCTTTTTTTTATCAATACATGGTTAATTATTATCATTTATGTATTAATTTTTCCAATCTTTAAAGTCTATTATCCAAAAGAATTCTTCCATCACTACAGAATGCACAAGTGATACCAAAAACTTAATAGAATGACATATATGCATTTTGGCTTTAGCCTTTTGTTTATAATGTTGTTATTTATGTTTTTTTAATCTTGTTACATGTTCAGGTCTGATATATTTAGATTAAATGATCTATGATGTGTAGAAGGTTTATATTATAAATAACATCTATCATTTGCTTCATCAAAATACAAATGCTGTGATTTTTTCTTCGATTTAAATAATGAGATTTATCTTTGAATTTTAAATTGAATGATAAAATGCATAGATTGCTTCCAGATTTATCTTGGTGTAATCATGTATAATTATGAGATCATAGGTTTATGTTTTTGTTTCATTTTTTGTCATTAAAACCTAAGCTGCCAATACATGTTCTAAATTTATTTAGAACAATCATAAGGTTCATTGCAGATTTCTCTCTTGGACATGGCAGTTGGATGTTCACCACTCATGCAGATGCTTGGATACACCTGACTAATTCACTAATAGGATAGATTCTTTTTATTTTTATGTCATTTGCATATCATTGAAACTACAATGTATGCTTCATCTTTGACTATCAAGATGTTAATGTTTCATTAACATTTTTTGCAAGATTTTTTAAATTTATGAAAAAAAAAACAATAAATATTTTAATGTGTTTTCTTCATCTGCTTCCTAGAAGAAATCAATTTTCACATCGATTTTCGTAAGTTTCGATTAAAACTTGCATCTTGTAAATCATGTAAATAAACGATACTTGTATATATTCTACTTAAATACAACTACTACAGTTACATTAGAACATATATACATATATATATATATATATATATACAATATTTAGTAATTAGTTAGTTAGTTTTCTCTTTTATTTGTTTCTTTTAGGATTCTTAGATTGTCTAACGAAGCCATTAAACCTATCAAAACGAGTTATACCAAAAGGATTGGGTTATTTAGACAACCCTGGACCGGACTCGCTCTTCCAATTGACGGACGGTCAATTTCTCCCGTCAACAAATGGTGCTAGAAGGAGGGCCAGACTGACAAGCTCGCCTTGTAGGGGTCTTTGTTTCAAATTTATTAATTTCCCATGGCTCCCCAAATCACTGTGTTGGAACATGTTTTCCACTTCTCATTACCTGATATTCCCAGCAAGACAGTCTCTCTCTTGTCCAAACTCACCTTTGATGGTGGGGGGAATGTATCTGAAAAAGACCATATTAACAAGTTTTGGTGTAAATGCATCAAGCATGATATTTCTGATTTAAAGGTTTTGTGCAGATTGTTTTCTTTTACTTTCAAGGGTCAGATTAAACATTGGTTTGAGTCTTTTCCATCATATCACACTTTTTATTGGTTTCAGTTTGTAGATGAATTTTTAGATGCTTTTGAAATCTATTATTACAATCAATTATGTGAGGAATTTCAGACTTTGCTAATCAATGGCGATTCATCTTCAAAAGGATTTTCGACAAGAATCCATCATGCTCTTTGTAAATTTAATCTTGATGACATGTCATTTGTATTAAATATCTTCTATGATGGTTCTATCCAGTCATATTCAATCGCAAATGATGAAGCAGTTACAAATACTATCACTCAATTGCAAGAAGAATTGTGTTCACAGGATGAGAGGGATCCATCCAAAAATGTTGAACAAGAAAGGGAGGTAGAATCTATTGAAAATGTTCTTACTGACAATCAAATTGGCTTTTCCTTTGAATCATTGTATTTTCAGTCCTCGACCATCGTGGAAGAAGATTTGTTGTTGGGTCAAGGTGAATGACCTCATTCTCCTAACTCTTGCTCTAATCAGTATTTAAATTCGGTTATTGAAAAAGACTTAGGTGATGAAAATGATCTTAAGAATTCTAACATTCCAATCAAACTAATTAGAGATGTAGATCTGCAATTGGAAGAAGTAATCTTAAACCCTCATCTACAAATTGTACCTTATCAACATGAAAGATCAGATTTTTTCCATGAAAGTTTTGAATTATCTATCGTACAGGAGGCAAATTTAGATGATCATATTATGTTGAAGAATTTATCACCAAAATGGAGTGAAATGTTTAATGAAAATGAAGAGGAATGTCTTGAGAATACCATTAGTAAATATCATAGCTCAAGAGATTCTTTTCATGTTCTTATTTCTTATTCCTTTTACTCTTTATATCCTGATCGCTTCTTAGATTCTGGTGGACTTGATACTTTACCCATAGTATCTTACTCTTTGCCATCACAATCAAATCTTTTCGATATGCCGAAATTTGGTGAAATTAATTCCAAACATAACATTTATGAAATTAGATTTGAAGCTCTTTCACTTTCATCACTGGCATGGGAAAAACACATGTTGTAAGATGATTTTACACAATTTATTTTTGAAAAATACAATTCACTCATCCTTATGGAGATCGAATATTCTACATTGCATATTTGCTTTTTGATTAGTTCCAATTTTAATGTTTATGCTTCACATTTTGAAATGATCAATCTCATGAAAAGAATTATTCAAGCCAATAATCTAACTGATGTCATGAATCCTCTTATGATGTGTTCCCCATTTATATATTCATTTCATCAAATTCATAGTTTTCATCCTAATTTTTATTACAAGATCTTAGAATGGCTTGAAGATTCGTATCTAAAAAATCTTCATAATAAAGATAAAGTCGTGCTTGCTTTGTTTCTACCTAAATATCTAGGAGGTAAGCATCACATGATTTTTTTAGATCCTCTATGTGAAGAAATTGATGAACACTTGGAGAATTGTCATGAGGATGGGGCATTTTGGCATTGGTTGATGGTTATGTCAGGTCCTGTTGACGGGCGAAAATGTCCGTCCGTCAATTGAGAGAGTGGAACCGGTTCAAGGTTGTCTAAATAACCCAAGCCGTTTGGAATGAACCACCCTGACGGGTTTAAAAACTCCATTGGCCGTTCTAAGGTCTTAAGGAGACCAAAGAGAAAACTAACCTAAACTAACTAATCTATCTAAACTAATAAAACTAACTAAAACTAACTAAAACTAGTAAAATAAAAATAAATAAAAATAAAAGAAACTAACACACTAATCTAATTAAAACAAACTATTGAATAAACTAAAACTAATTATAAACTACTCTAACTATTATATACAATCTGCTAATTACTATTATAATAACTCAAATCAACTATCGAATTACCATCTACAATATTACTTATTCACAAATGTACACTATGAACATCCTACAAATTTAATTAAAACCTGCAAAACTCATGTGTTTTCTGCCCTAAGACAGCAAGGAATCTTTTTTGATTTTATATTTTATGAAAAAGAAACAAAACTACTGAAATTAAATGATCTAATATACTACTTCTATCTTAAACTAATGTCTAAATTAACTACTAATAAAAAAAATAAACAACAAACTAGCTAACCTGGAAACGCTCCTAGTTTATCCTGCGTATGATAATTTCGAAGTTGGTCGGAGGAAGTAAACTCGCACCGGTTAATCCCAAAGCTTTTCGTAAACGACTAGTTGTGCTGCTCTTCAAGTTATTTACATGACAAACAAGACATAAAAGAACATAATAACTTTATGATTATAAATCCCTGCAATAAGGGAAACCTGTTATGCAAGAAACTTATATTTTATAATTCAACTTATGAAGAAGATAAACCTGTCATTCATAAACTGAATTAGACAATTATTATATCTTTTAGATACTTGGAAGAAACCAGATATGGATAAAAATGATCAAACTAATATCATTTGCAGATGATTAAGATATCTAAAGTAGTCATAAACCATATACAAATTGATATACATAACATGAAACAAAATGCTGATATAATGATAAGCTAAAGCTGTGTCAAAACACCAAATTCTGCTTCAGTCTATATTATAACTCCATATCCTTGTTCTCCCACGAATGAGGATGTGATTATTACAAAAATCA
The DNA here is from genome assembly GCA_000966675.3 of Picea glauca. NCBI lineage: Eukaryota > Viridiplantae > Streptophyta > Pinopsida > Pinales > Pinaceae > Picea > Picea glauca. The sequence goes on from JZKD02S2123163.1 coordinate 63,698, forward strand.
TAAGTATATATAAGTCTTTTCACAAGGTAAAACCTCCTTGTGGATAATATCAAATTGTTTTACATAATCTGGGAAATATCCCAAAATCAACTAAACTAAGCAACTAAAATGCAAGTGAAATCTTTGAAATATCCCATAACTGCCCATAATCTCAACTGCAATTTCGAATTTACCTGCAATAGAACACAATTATCAAATTAGAGAGATATTTCAGTAAAAAAAACAATAAAAAATTAATCCTACAGACTTAGCTACAGAATCATCTAATTCTGTAGCTAGTCTAAAATAGCAAACAGGACTAGATAGAAATCAAACGAAATCTTTTAAAAACAATCCAATTTAATTTGCTTTTAATGAAGATTAAAATCAAATTACTAATGGTTCAAGCAAAATTTATCATTCAAATCAAACCAAATCAACAAGAATATAATCGAAACAGGATAAGAATGCTCTGCTTTTTAATTGCCATAAAATATGGTCAAATCATGACAAGCCTATTTCATATCAAATGAAATTAAGCAGTGAATCAATACAAGAAAAATCCAACAGAATCGTAATCGATTTGCCACATTCTGCTGTATGAAATCCACATCGTTTTAATCAAAAGCCAATATGGAAAGGCTATTATGATTATAATCAAAATGGAATATGTGTAACAGAATCCACAAAACTTTGCCATAAATTTTGATTCCTGGGTATCACACATTATGACCAAAAATCATGATCATAACCATCGTTGACTCATTATAGCAATAGCAATAAATTGATATCATTCCATCAAATGTAAAGATAGGTACACCGTGTCAAACGAAATCATACTCAATGAGTAACGATCAAACGAATTTCGTTATTAATCACCACACAGTCAATATACAAGAGCATGATAGAATCAACAGAATCCATAATGTAAACTGAGTAACTAATCAAAACGAATATGGATGAGCTTAATTATTGCAACAAATCGTGAGGCAGGATACATCTAATTTCGTTCCTCAAATTGAATTCAAATAATATATTTATTGCACTCTGATAACATGGTCAAACTAAACAGTTCAAATCGATTGATTGAGTGTATCTATTCATGATTTTGTCATGCAATTCGAATTGGTCAAAAGACATAGAACAAATAATCACAACAGCTAACCATATCGCATAACAAGTAACCAATTCAAAATGGGATATTGACTATGTTCAAAATTGGAATACCAAAAACAACCTGTGTTTAGAAAATATTAATAGATTCGATAATCAACAGAGCATCCAATTGAAACCAAATCAAAACAATCAAATATATTCCGCGACTACTCGAATCAAAACCAAATCCAATCAACACTTAAACGATAATGAAAATTGATTTATCAAAACAAAATTATATACAATTGTGCATGCTTGTGTTACGGAGCAGGTCCACGGTGTAAACAGAGTTTATAAATAGGTGAAATTCATACCAGTGAGGCTGTTCAATGCTACGCCAATTTTGACTTGATGAATGTTGTAGATGACTCCACGTTCTAAAACAAAATCGAACCTATTGTTCACTGTTTCTTATCACTGGATGGCATCTTTGCCTTCTGGTTGGTGAGCCTTGCAATTTGATCTTCCAGAGCATGAATTCTGGACTGCAGCATTGGCACGTCGAGGTAATATCTTTCCAACCATGAGCCACACTGATCACATGGTGGAGCAGCTGATTCGAATTGGACAGGAGGGGGTTTTGACGAGTCACCAGGGGTTTCACAAGGAATTTTGATGCCTGGATAATTAGGATCATTTTGCAAGCACAGTGGTAGGTTATTCACAAAATCATATGCGGTTTTATCACACAGACCTTCTGAATAGGGATACTCACTCGCTAGGTAATGTTCAATCTCTGAGTCAGAGTCTTCGCTCACCATAATAGGGTCAGGATTAGCAGGTGCTTTTGGTTTGTTTCTTTCCATGCAAGAAGTTAACTGGGCATTCTTCTTGCCTTTGTAACTGGCAGTGGGTTTGGCTTTAGGTCTCTTAGCCACGGGTTTAGCAGTTTCGACATGACTGGTGACAGAATTGGGTAGGTCAATAGGTGAATCAGCTAGGGGTTTAGGCAACAGAGCACTGTAAGGCACATGGGGTAATGATTTGCCTTCGTTCACCATAGGTTTATCAACCTGTGGTGGGCTCGAGTCACCAAAATTATTGTGTTTAAGAAAATCCTCCCAACAATCTCGGTGTAACCCTAACTCATAAACCATAAGCATTTTAATTAACTCGAAATGAAATAGACTGTTATCGGACCGGTTCCGTTTATACCTTTTATACATTTTAAACAAACTCCAATGCAAATAGTAAGGCATATTAAGTTCATAGCCCATGAAAACCATAAGTAGCCGAAGGTGGTACAAGAAAATGAAACCATACCGGCCCTCGCAGGTAATGAACTGCTTGGTTACCATCAACAAGTCGTGCCATCATTGCTTCAACATATTTCGAGGCAAACCCTTGTCACAAGAACTCACCTTTCGTGAATAGAAGAGTAATGTCCACGGGACATATTCCACTTTACAATTTTTCGACCATTTCTGTCCGACAACAGGTAGACCGGTAGCCAAACTAAGAAATTGCTCATCAATTTCTAACTGGACATCCCCAACCTTGGCTTGGCATCCATTGAAGGTTAACGCAAATTGCCGAGCCACACCAGGGTTAAATCCATCAAACTTTCATATGAACAGGAGCCATCCAAATTCCTCCAAATTGCTGTAAGCACCATCGAACATTAACAGTTCCTAGCTACCATTGGGCTCAACCCTTATGACTGGAGCCATGGTGCGGGTGCATGGTAGGGTTTGGTTAATACACAACAATACACAGGGGCAGAAATCATTATGGCTAATAGCTGCAAGCACGCAAAGGGGAAAGAATTAATGTATGGGTGCAAAGGTGGTGGGATTATCACCGCCATGCAGCATATTAATGGTAGAGTATAATGTTGTTCAATCAATAATCATATCGTTTAAACCATACCGATCGGCCAACCCGAAGATTTGAGCGGTGAATAACCATATCAACGTGCCATTAATCAATGTAAAACCAAAAACATACATTATATTAATACGCCATGTGTATAATTCAAACCAACATGAAATCCAAAAGTTTCATCAATGCTCCAAGTGTATAATCAAACATTGTCATGAAAACCATTCAATATGAAATCAAACTCACCTTTCACCCATGCTCTTTTGCATAATCAAAGTTTATAAAACATTGAAACAAGAGATTTTATAAAATCGATGAGTCGAGAGATTATAATAATAAGGATCATATCATAAAAAAAAACTTTAATCCACCATGACCCCTATATAATCAAGTATAATTCATCAATCAACAAACTCAATGCCTTATCAATTAAATAAAAATGAAGTTTTGTAATCAAATTAAGAGTAGGTAAATGGTCATAGTTTGAACAATCATTCCATCCGCTTAATAAACCAAAGGTAAGTACTAACCAGCATATCAATGAGAAGATCACAACATTCCAAATAACGATGGAGGAGTTTTCACGCTCTCAGCCGTGAAAACTAAATTGAAACCAATTTGCAACTGTCGTTTGAAATGAAAGTGTCGTCTTTTTTCGAAATGCGACAGAAATTTGAAGTTCATAGACATAGGTGTAGGCATCTTTTAGGGAAATTGAAAAAATTGAATTGGCTGCCAACAATGGCGACACATTGGGAGAAGCAGTTATCTCTGTCGAAAGAAACAAATTCAGATTAGGACATCAAAGAAAAATTCGACTTAAAAACAACAACCAGAAAATTGTACAAACATCATCATTTACTATCTTTTTCAACGATGTTTTAAAAGATGCAAATCAATAACAGTCTTAAGATCAGCAAGTCATGATTTTTATGATAAAATATTCAATACTGTTGGCATGGCGACTGCTGCCAGCATGCATCCATAGCCTCGACAGGGTTTCCATTTAACCCACTCGAACGTCTGTATCCTATCAAGAAGTTCTATATTAGAATAAAGGACTTTAAAAGAGGTTTCTTATAATTTTACATATTTTCATTTACCTGACATTGCTTCGCTGCCAGCAGGCCTATTCAGTACCCCGGCGAAGTTGTCTTGGCACCATGCTTGCATTTACCCACTGCCAGCAGACCTGTTCAGTATCCCAGCGGGTTTACAAACACTTCCCACAACTCTTAATATTTTTATTTTGTTTTTCTTTTATGGATAGCTGAGCGGGGTGACACTGAAAAATATTGATATTTTCTCATATTTTTTAGACCTCATCATAAATTTTTGACACTGTCCTTTCTTCAGCTCCAGAAATGTTTTATTTCTAAAACAACTTGCTATGACAGGGAGACATCATTTTGAGTCATTCCTTTATAGAAAAGGGACAGCGTAAAAAGATAAAGATGATCATGACAAACTTCACTCAGAGATCGAAATTAGTAAACTTCTTTCAAACAGCAAAATTTTCCAACATAAATATAATTTTTAGAAATATGTCACTGATGTTCGTACAACCTTTCAGAAGTTATTTCAGCGAAGAGATTTTCCCATGGTCTTTGTATGAATGTCTCAGTGCACAGGCATGCATATTTTTCAAAAAAAAAACACAAAAACTGATCATTCAAATCAAACACCAGAAACGAAAATAAAGGAAAATAAAAACAAATGGAAATATTTACATAATATACAAGGGTAGAAATCAAGAAAAGTATCTTTTCAGGGCTTGGCCATTTACTGGGTAGGTGTTAAGCTGCCCTTCAAGATTCTGCAAACGAAAGGAACTAGGACCCAACTTTTCAGCAATCAAAAATGGCCCAAGCCACAAATTTTGAAACTTGGTATGATCACCCTTCCCTTCATGTGGTTTGTCCCATTTTAAGACAAGATCGCCTATTTCAAAATTCCTATCAGAAGCAGAACTAGAATCGAACCAACATTTTATCAGTTGTTGATGTTGATCTAATTTACGCTTAGCTTGGGTTCTTACTTCTTCTAACTTCATCAAAGCATTAATACAGCTTTCTAAAGGGGGACAATCTTCTTCTTGAACTTTTTGTGACAATTGGAGCGAAGGAAGAAGAATATGAGGTGGCAAAATGGCTTCTGTGCCATAAACGAGAAAAAAGGGAGAATTACCTATAGCGTCTTTGGGTGTTACCCTATCATCCCACAGTGCATTTAGCATTGCGTTGTGCCAGCTCTTGTGATTTTCAGCCACGGTTCTCTTGATAATCTTGATCAAGTTCTTGTTTGTTGATTCTGCTAGGCCGTTACCCTGGGGGTAATAACTAGCGGAATACTTCAGCTTCATTCCCTTCTCTAAGGAAAACTCACTCATTTCAAGAGAAGAAAATTATGAACCATTATCAAAGACTAGACAATCAGGGATACCAAAATGGGTGATGATATTCAAGTTTAGAAAAGTGATCACCTGACTTGTGTTAACAGTTTTTAGCGTGACGGATTCAGACCATCGAGTAAAGTAATCAATGGCTGTCACAATATATTTGTGTTGTTGTGAGGATGGAGGGTTAATAGAACCAATGGTATCAAGGCCCCATTGATGGAAAGGAGAATTGACTGAAACGGGTTGCAAGGGGAAGGCTGGTTTTTGCAATCGCCCTGATGCTTTCTGACAAATGATACACTTATAGCACAAGGCATGGGCGTCCCTAAAAAGTGTTGGCCAGTAGTAACTGTCTCATAAAACCTTATGAGCAGTGGTATCACCACCAAAGTGACCACAAACTTCTCCTGCATGCAACTCAAGAAAGACTTTCTCTGCTTCGTCCTTTTCAAGACAACGCATCAGTATGCCATCAAAATTCTGACGAAACAATATACCATTAACTAGATGAAAGGAGGCAGACTTTAGTCTTAACGCTCTTCTTTTGGATGGGTCAAGGTGATGGGGTGCTGATCCATGTTCAAGACAAAATTTAATATCGTCGTACCAAGGACTCATGAGGTTCTGTGTGCAACAAACCAAATTCAGATCGCGTTGTTCTAGGTTTGACGTATCACTATCTTTGTGTTGTTCAATTTCTGAATCAACTACCAACTTACAAAACCATTGGCCTCTCACGATATGAGCTATGGTGATTTCTAAGTCATAGTCCTGCAAGGAGGTGACCCAGTTGTCTCTTTTCTCTCCTAACTCCTTTTGCACTAACAAATTCCTAATGGTAGGGTAGGGGACAATGACCTTCGTCCTTGACTTCAGAAGATAAGATCGGAAATGCTTAACTACCTTGAAGACATCATAGGCTTTCCTATCGACTGTTGGGTAGTTAGGTTCAGTGCCTTTGAAAGTAGAACTCATAAAGGCGATATGTACTTTTTTGTTCTTAGAATTCTTCTGAGTTAGGACTGTGGCATAGGAACGATCAGAGGAAAAAGTATAGAGTGTAAAGTCTTGAGAGAAATCAGAGCTCATGAGAGACGGAGCGTCTATTATGGCCTTCTTTATAGCATTGAAATCTTGGTTTTCTGTGGGTCCCCAGTGATATTGGGTGTCTTTCTTAATCAGGTTCTGGAGAGGCCTGACCATTTCGGAGAAATTGGGGACAAATCTTCTCACAAAATTAATCTGGCCTAAGAAAGACTGCATGGATTTTTTGGAGGTAGGTGGGGGAAGTTTAGCAATGACCTGGGTCCTCTCGGGGTCAATAATCATTCCATCACTAGACACAATGAATCCTAGGATTTTACCATGTTCTACTGCAAAGATGGACTTCTTGGGGTTCAAGGAGATGCCGTATTTACGACATCATAGCAGAACGGCTCGTAAGTGAGCTAGATGATCGTCTTTGTTTTTAGAATAAATGGTCACATCATATAAGTAGACTACTACGGAGTGGTTGATCAAGCCTCTAAAAGAAATTTTCATTGCTCTCTGAAAGGTAGCACCAGCATTAATCAATCCAAAAGGCATTTTGCGATAAGCATAAGTGCCCCACGAGGTACGGAAGGTAGTTTTTAATTGGTCTGACAGAGACATCAAGACTTGGTTGTATCCAAAGAAACCATCCAGTAAGGATAGCCTCTCGGAACCAGATACTTTTTGAAGAATCTGTTCCATGGGAGGGACAGGATAATTATCTTTATCAGATGCTTTATTGAGGTTTCGGAAATCGACACAAAGTCAAATTTCCTCGTTCTTCTTCCGCACTGGGACAAGATTGGATACCCATTGAGTGTGTCTGACAGAAAAAATTATTTTAGCACTAAGGAGTTTATTCAGTTCTTTTTGTACGGTCGGTTCTAGTTTAGGATGCATTTTCCTCAATTTCTGTTGGAAGGGCAAGGTTTGGGGCTTCATCGGGATGACATGCTATATAATATTAGGATCGAACATTTTAAGATCATCGTAACTCCAAGCAAATACATCCTTGAATTCTTTAAATAATTTAACAAACACATCTTTTTCTTGTCTAGAACATCCCAAGCCTAAGTTGATATACTGAGGATTTTCACTAGTTCTTAAATTGACTTTTTCATAAGACAGTGAGGAACTGTTCGTTTTGCAATTGACCGTCTTTTTAAATTTACCTTCAAAATTATAAAACTTTTATAATCTAGCAACAGATTTAGGTATGGAATTTACCATGTCCGATAGAGCTTCATGAGATTTCGGATTAGGTATTACCGTAAAGTCATGCAAATTGTTGTCGTGTGTTTGTTCATCTATCACAACACCTTGAAAGGTTTCCTCCATGTGAAGAAAGTTAATGATTTGATGATCATCGTCAAATACTCTCCAGTTCGTGATATTTTCAGGAACATATGGTCGAAACAATAGCTCCATGGAGAATGCGTTTGGAGATAAGTCTTTTGAAGGAAGAAGTTTAGAGGCAACATTAGCTAGTAGATCTGCTTCAGCATTATTTAATCTAGGGATGGAATTTATATTAAAAGCAGAAAATTTGTTCATTAAACTCCATACCTCATGCTGGTAACATTTGAGGTGCGGGGAAAGACAGTGTATAGAATCTCTCACCTGCCTGACCACTATCTCAGATTCTCCGAATACAGTTAGATTGTGAATGTGCATGTCCAAGGCTTTTCTGAGACCTTGTAACAAAGCCTCATATTCTGCAATATTATTAGTACATTCAAATTCTAATCTACAAGACAATAATGTTTTGTTACCTGCCGGATCGATAATGATGCAACCTGCACCAGCTCCTTCTTTAGACTTGGAACCGTCGAAATATAAAGACCAAATTTGATTTCCATCGGGCTCACAATACTATTGGATAGAAGTTGTTGGTTGCGTACATGCTATGATCTCGAACTGCTATTGCGAATTGTTGATAGGTGAAACTTCAGCCGTGAAATTTCTGAAGAAGGTGTCCATCCCTTGGACTTTAGGTGAATCTGCTGGAGGTGTATATGGTTCATTGGCGTCATTCAAGTCTGTTACCATGAACTTGAGGTAACACTCATGATTCACCCTGATCTTGTTGGGCTTGCCGTTTTCTGGAAGCCATAAGTGAGACCAGTCCGTTGCGAAGTAACCATGTAATTGCTCCGACCAGTCCCTGCTTAGAAACATACCATACACTTCTGGAATATCCACCACAATTATATCAATAACCTGATGAACCTTTGGGTTAGACGATAATCTAATCAATACATTTTTCAGTTCGCCTATGACTTTAACATCTATTTGATCAAGTTGTATGATTTTCAAAGAGGATGGCTCTACTTCAATGTTAATTTTTTGGCAGACAGACCAGGGCATCACATTTGACGATGCTCCTGAGTCAACCATACAATTATGCACATTTATGTTGAAGATTTCGAAAGTTAAAAGAAAAGGAGGTACATTTTTGCTAGTATTTAAAGTTGCAGCTTGTGATTTCTTACTTGCATATTCTAATGCTACTTTATCTACATTACTTGCGTTATTTACATTATTTACATGTGGTACAGGAAGGCTTCCTTTATCTTGAGGATCAAGATTGTTTTTAGTGGAAGTCTTCGTGGAGCTTTTCTTTGCACAACCTTATTACCATTTGAATTACCATTCTTTCCATTGTCTAAAATATTTTGCAACATCTTTTGTAACAAAAATGGAAATTTCAACAACTTGTAAATAGAAATGTTAGCCCTTAATTTTTTAAGATCTTCAACAACATCATAATCTAATTTAAGGTTGGCATTACTCTGTTTAATTTCTGCTGATTTGGATGGCTTTGGGGGGGAAGTTGTAGTGTTCTCAGCAGGAGGTTTATTTGTTGTCTTACTCCTAGTGTTGTAAGGGTGAATAGTCTCGAAGTTAGCTTGGAAGATACTATCTGAGAAATGTCCAAAGATATTTGGAGAATATTCTTCTTCTTGAGTTGTTTCCTGCTCGGCCTCCTCTTGAGGGACTTCAGGAGGGATCAAGTCATCTTGGGCTCCTAGAATTGTCTGGAGAGCACATTGCAAACTTTCTAGGTTCAAGCCTTCGGGGTTCGGATTAGGTCGGTTGGTGGGAAAAGGATTTCGGAAAGGAGGTTTGTAGGGTCCTTTACTCGAAGAGGCATCTTCTGTCGACCTTTTTAAATCTATAACTTGATTAGATAATTTTTGTACAACTTTGGTTAAATTCTCCAAATCAGATTTTTTGGGTTTTGTTTTGTTTTGTGTAGGTCTGGGGAGAATTTCAATCTTCTTTTTGGAAGAAGAAACAGTCTTAGTTTCATTGCTAGAAGAGTCCTTAAGACTAAGTATGTCTTTTTCAATTTGAGTAGCCTCTTCGAAGGCTTCTAACAACGTGGCCTTTTTAGATCTTTTAACCCAAATAGCTATACTTTGATGTAGATATTTAGTGTAGTAAGATATTGCAAGACTCTCAGCAGGCATAGAGTCTGCAGGGATTCGATTTTTAAGTGTTAAAAATCTTTGATTAAAATCTTGAACTTTTTCTTTTGAATTCATTTTTAAGCTCGAAAGATCCATAAATAAGACTTCTAGAGGTTTTCCATCTTTGAATTTTTCCAAAAAGCATGACTCAAACTTTTCCCAAGACATTATAGTATGAGGCTATTGGGAAAAGTACCAAGTGGACACATTACCCTCAAAGGTGTAAGGGAACAACCTACAGACAACGTCTTCATGTTCAACGTTACGGAGTCTGATGGCTAACATAAATTTTTTGATATGATCTTCAGCTATCAGTTTTGAATCGGGATCAAACTTAGGAAGCCACTTCTCTAGGTGTTTAGGTAAAGTGTGTTGGGTTCCAGGTACAGCTACAACATCCTGGTCCAACCAGGGTCTAGCAGGGTTGTTCTGATTTTCCATTGGGGTAGTGGGTGTAGAAGGATGAGAAGGTGAGTTGCCTTCATCGGAAGAGGAATCTCCCCCAGAAGAGGAAGGAGATGAGGGAGGTGGTGAAGGAGGTATCCCAGATCCTCCTACAGTAGGATTTGTGTCTGGATCTGTAGGATTCACAGTAGGATTAATATCACCTAATTGTTCCTTGATATCAGAGAAGTCTAAAGGTTGACCCCACGGGTGGTTTGGTCACCTAAGACTGGCTAAGGCACTATGTGTTTATATAAGAGATTGACGAATGATCTCTTGGATGTCACCACCTGTAGGATTAGGGGTTGTTGGCTCAACTGTGATCTGTGGATCTTTGGTTGACGTAGTTTCTATTTGAGGGGGGATATTATCTTGTGAATGGATTCTAGTCACTATGGGTGTGCGATTAGGTGGGGGAGGAGTCTTGCAACTGCCTCGTGCCATTAATTAAGTTCAAGCCCTCCTTCTAGCGCCATTTGTTGACGGGCGAAAATGTTCGGCTGTCAATTGAGAGAGTGGAACCGGTCCGGGGTTGTCTAAATAACCCAAGCCATTTGGAATGAACCACCCTGATGGGTTTAATGGCTCCATTGGCCATTTTAAGGTCTTAAGGAGACCAAAGAGAAAACTAACCTAAACTAACTAATCTATCTAAACTAATAAAACTAACTAAAACTAACTAAAACTAGTAAAATAAAACTAAATAAAAATAAAAGAAACTAACACACTAATCTAATTAAAACAAACTATTAAATAAACTAAAACTAATTATAAACTACTCTAACTATTATATACAATCTGCTAATTACTATTATAATAACTCAAATCAACTATTGAATTACCAGCTACAATATTACTTATTCACAAATGTACACTATGAACAACCTACAGATTTAATTAAAACCTACAAAACTCATGTGTTTTCTGCCCTAAGACAGCAAGGAATCTTTTTTGATTTTATATTTTATGAAAAATAAATAAAACTACTGAAATTAAACGATCTAATATACTACTTCTATCTTAAACTAATGTTTAAATTAACTACTAATAAAAAGAATAAACAACAGACTAGCTAACCTGGAAACGCTCCTAGTTTATCCTGCGTATGATAATTTCGAAGTTGGTCGGAGGAAGTAAACTCGCACCGGTTAATCCCAAAGCTTTTCATAAATGACTAGCCATGCTGCTCTTCAAGTTATTTACAGGACAAACAAGACATAAAAGAACATAATAACTTTATGATTATAAATCCCTGCAATAAGGGAAACCTGTTATGCAAGAAACTTATATTTTATAATTCAACTTATGAAGAAGATAAACCTATCATTCATAAACTGAATTAGACAATTATTATATCTTTTATACACTTGGAAGAAACCAGATATGGATAACAGTGATCAAACTAATATCATTTGCAGATGATTAAGATATCTAAAGTAGTCATAAACCATATACAAATTGATATACATAACATGAAACAAAATGTTGATATAATGATAAGCTAAAGTTGTGTCAAAACACCAAATTCTGCTTCAGTCTATATTATAACTCCATATCCTTGTTCTCCCACGAATGAGGATGTGATTATTACAAAAATCATAAGTATATATAAGTCTTTTCACAAGGTAAAACCTCCTTGTGGATAATATCAAATTGTTTTACATAATCTRGGAAATATCCCAAAATCAACTAAACTAAGCRACTAAAATGCAAGTGAAATCTTTGAAATATCCCCTAACTGCCCATAATCTCAACTGCAATTTCGAATTTACCTGCAATAGAACACAATTATCAAATTAGAGAGATATTTCAGTAAAAAAAACAATAAAAAATTGATCCTACAGACTTAGCTACATAATCATCTGATTCTGTAGCTAGTCTAAAATAACAAACAGGACTAGATAGAAATCAAACAAAATCTTTTAAAAACAATCCAATTTAATTTGCTTTTAATGAAGATTAAAATCAAATTACTAATGGTTCAAGAAAAATTTATCATTCAAATCAAACCAAATCGACAAGAATATAATCGAAACAAGATAAGAATGCTCTGCTTTTTAATTTCCATAAAATATGGTCAAATCATGACAAGCCTGTTTCATATCAAATGAAATTAAGTAGTGAATCAATACAATAAAAATCCAACAGAATCGTAATCGATTTGCCACATTTTGCTGTATGAAATCCACATCATTTTAATCAAATGCCAATATGGAAAGGTTGTTACGATTATAATCAAAATGGAATATGCGTAAGAGCATCCACAAAACTTTGCCATAAATTTTGATTGCTAGGTATCACACATTATGACCAAAAATCATCATCATAACCATCGTTGACTCATTATAGCAATAGCAATAAATTGATATCGTTCCATCAAATGTAAATATAGGTACACCGTGTCAAACGAAATCATACTCAATGAGTAACGATCAAACGAATTTCGTTATTAATCACCACACAGTCAATATACAGGAGCTTGATAGAATCAACAGAATCCATAATGTAAACTGAGTAACTAATCAAAACGAATATGAATGATCTTAATTATAGAAACAAATCGTGAGGTAGGATACAACTAATTTCGTTCCTCAAATTGAATTCAAACAATATATTTATTGCAATCTGATAACATGGTCAAACTAAACAGTTTGAATCGATTGATTGAGTGTATCTATTCGCGATTTTGTCATGCAATTCGAATTGGTCAAAAGACATAGAACAAATAATCACAACAACTAACCATATCGCATAACAAGTAACCAATTCAAAATGGGATATTGACTATGTTCAGAATTGGAATACCCAAAACAACCTGTGTTTAGAAAATATTAATAGCTTCGATAATCAACAGAGCATCTGATTGAAACCAAATCAAAACAATCAAATCTATTTCGCGATTACTCGAATCAAAACCAAATCCAATCAACACTTAAAGGATAATGAAAATTGATTTATCCAAACAAAATTATATACAGTAGTGCATGCTTGTGTGACGGAGAAGATCCACGGTGTAAATAGAGTTTATAAATAGGTGAAAGTCATACTAGTGAGGCTGTTCAATGCTACACCAATTTTGAATTGACGACTACTGTAGCCGACTCCACGTTTTTAAACAAAATCGAACCTGTTGTTCGTTGTTTCTTATCAGTGGATGGCATATTTGCCTTCTGGTTGGTGAGCCTTGCAATTTGATCTTCCAGAGCATGAATTCTGGACTGCAGCATTGGCACGTCCAGGTAATATCTTTCCAACCATGAGCCACACTGATCACATGGTGGAGCAGCTGATTTGGATTGGACAAGAGGGGGTTTCGACGAGTCACCAGGGATTTCACAAGACATTTTGATCCCTGGATAATTAGGATCATTTTGCAAGCACGGTGGTAGGTTATTCACAAAATCATATGCGGTTTTATCACATAGACCTTTTGAATAGGGATACTCACTCGCTAGGTAACTTCCAATCTCTGAGTCAGAGTCTTCGCTCACCATAATAGGGTCAAGATTAGCAGGTACTTTTGGTTTGTTTCTTTCCATGCGAGAAATTAACCAGGCGTTCTTCTTGCCTTTGGAATTGGCAGTGGGTTTGGCTTTAGGTCTCTTAGCCACAAGTTTAGTAGTTTCGACATAACTGGTGACAGAATTGGGTAGGTCAATAGGTGAATCGGGTAGGGGTTTAGGCAACAGAGCACTATAAGGCACAGGGGGTAATGATTTGCCTTTGTTCACCATAGGTTTATCAACCTTTGGTGGGCTCGAGTCACCAAAATTATTTCATTTAAGAAAATCCTCCCAACAGTCTCGGTGTAACCCCAACTCATAAACCATAAGCATTTTAATTAACCCGAAATGAAATAGACTGTTATCGGACCGGTTCTGTTTATACCTTTTAGACATTTTAAACAAAATCCTATGCAAATAGTAAGGCATATTAAGTTCATAGCCCATGAAAACCATAAGTAGCCGAAGGTGGTACAAGAAAACGAAACCATACCGGCCCTCGCAGGTAATGAACTGCTTGTTTACCATTCGCAAGTCGTGCCAGTGTTGCTTCAACATATTTGCAGGCAAACCCTTGTCACAAGAACTCACCTTTCGTGACTGGAAGAGTAATGTCCACAGGACATCTTCCACTTTACAATTTTTCGACCATTTTTGTCCGATAGCAGGTAGACCGGTAGCCAAACTAAGAAATTTCTCATCAATTTCTAACTGGACATCCCCAACCTTGGTGTGACAGCCATCGAAGGTTAACGCAAATTGTCAAGCCACACCAGGGTTAAAGCCATCAAACTTTCGTATGAACGGGAGCCATCCGAATTCCTCCAAATCGCTGTAAGCACCATCGAACATTAACAGTGCCTAGCTACCATTGGGCTCATCCCTTACGACCGGAGCCATGGTGTGGGTGCATGGTAGGGTTTGGCTAATACACAACAATACATAGGGGCAGAAATCATTATGGCTAACAGCTGGAAGCGCGTAAAGGGAAAAGAATTAATGTATGCGTACGAAGGTGGTGGGATTATCACCGCCATGCATCATATTAATGGCACGGTACAGTGATGTTCAAGCGATAATCATATCGTTTAAACCATACCGATCGACCAACCCGAAGATTTGAGCGGTGAATAACCATATCAACGTGCCATTAATCAATGTAAAACCAAAACCATACATTATATTAATGCGCCATGTGTATAATTCAAACCAACATGAAATCCAAAAGTTTCATCAATGCGCCAAGTGTATAATCAAACATTGTCATGAAAACCATTCAATATGAAATCAAAGTCACCTTTGACCCATGCACTTTTGCATAATCAAAGTTTATAAAACATTGCAACAAGAGATTTTATAAAATCGATGAGTCGAGAGCTTATAATAATAAGGATCATATCATAAAAAAAAACTTTAATCCACCATGACCCCTATATAATCAAGTATAATTTATCAATAAAAAAACTCAATGCCTTATCAATTAAATAAAAATCAAGTTGCGCAATCAAAGTAAGAGTAGGTAAATGGTCATAGTTTGAACAATCATTCCAACCGCTTAATAAAGCAAAGGTAAGTACTAACCAGCATATCAATGATAAGATCATAATAGTCCAAGTAACGATGGAGGAGTTTTTGTAACATCCCGCTCTAACTCACTTACCACACTTATTCTTTTAGGACACTTGCTCGCAAGTGATCCGGATTTTATGATGATAAAACTTTTTCTCTCATTATGATGCGTTAAGTTGTATGACAGGATGTTTCACTACCTTGATGTAGACAGGTGCTGCTGATTCGGTTTCTTTGAGTGTGTAGGGTTTCGGACCTTGAGGATGCAGAGGCATCGGTGGAACTTCCTTGGACTCTGGATTGAGTCAGGGAGTGGGCTATTTGAGTTGTTTCATTTATGGCGATATTGTTTCGATTTG
>JZKD02S2123163.1:103370-114167 GCA_000966675.3 Picea glauca
TATTCTCGGAAGATCTTTTACTGCCTCGAGGTTTTTGAGTTTGATTAAGTGGTCAAAGTTTAGATGTCCAAGTCTCCTATGCCATAACCAACTTTCATCATGTTTTATTAGATGAAATTCTTCTCTATTTTCTTTCATCACATATACATTATTTTATGTCCTTATGCCTTTGTCCACCACTTGTCATGAGTTTACAGAACTTATCTTGTAGTCCTTGGATGTGAACAACACCTTGCATCCTCTATCACACATTTGACTTACACTGAGCAGGTTATGTTTCATCCCATCCACTAGTAGAACATCTTGGGCTTTTCCTTTTCCATTACTTAAGCTCACCATCCCTTTTCCTTTTATTTTCCTTGGAGCATCATTTCCAAAGGTTACACTTCCTGATTTGATTTCACTTAGAGATAGAGACTTTCCTTTCTCTCCCATCATGTGTTTGGATCATCCACTATCTATATACCAAGGGTTCATTTTTCTTTGAGTAGACAATACTAATCCACACTTGTTACTTTCCTTCTTCTTCCACAGCTTGACATTTTCAGCAGGGGATTTCGAATCTGGTTCATAGTTCCTTAACTGACATTCAATAGATTTATGTCCAAAGTTATGACAAGTGTACCATTCAACCTCATTATTCAATAAGTCAAACTTATTGTTGCAGAGTTGCCTACTTATTGACTGTTGACTATTTCTTGGCCTCCTTAGTTGTATGTGTCCATAATTAATTTGGCAATTTGCAGTCCGTGAAGGATTATTACTTGATTGTATCATTCTTTGTTGTGGGAAGTATTTATTCCTTTGAAATCTTCATTGCTCATGTCTAAGTCTTAAGGAACAATTTACAGCTTTGTGACCAAAGTTAGAACAATAGAAACAATAGCCATAGAAAAATTCTTTGTACCTGGAAAATGGTTGCCTTCTTTGAGTAAATCGATTTCTTTCTTGCTGATGACGTCTTTCAGCAGAGAGAGCATTGTTTCTTCATTCTACAGATTCAATCCTGGCATCTTTTTCTTTACTCATCCTAGGCGGATGATTGTCTTCCTTTGTTTCTGCAGGCTTGTTAATGTCATTGGTTGTACTTTTGACAAACTTGATGGGTTCTTCATTTCCTAGCTTCCCACTACTTGATCCCTCTTCATAAACCAAACCCATTTTCAGCTTTGGATTCCTTTGCTGATTCATAATGGTGGCTAATCCTTCTGAGGATTTGATACTTGATAGACTCTGATTATACAAGCCTTGAAATTTCTCCATTTCTTTCCTTGTTTTCACTACTTCTTGTTCTAATGATTCAGATCTTGTATTCTTTTCTGATAGCTGATGTTTCAGAATCTCTTCAATTTTCTTTGCCTCTTCCAATTCTACTTTTATTAGGACAAGGTCTTCACCATGTTCTTGACTGTTTTTCTTGAACTGTATCAACAATTGTCTTTGCTTTCTGTTCTTGATTCTTAGTCTGTCAATCTCTTGCAATGCACTGATCAGTTCTCCTTCCATGTCAACCACAACTTATTCATCATTCTCATCACTGCATGTACTTTTATTATCATAATTTTCTTTGGCCATAAGAATGAATTCATTTACCTTATCTTCATAGGAAGAGTCACTATCGATGTCTTATGAGGAGTCATCATTGTTTATACATAAACTTTTCTTTTTATCAAATATCCTGAATTTGTGCTTCTCTTCACCTTCATAGTTCTGATCATGTTTCTTGTGTGAACATTTATTTGCAAAATGACCTATCCTTCCACAGTTAAAGCATTTGAAAGGCAGTTTACCTTTGTATTTTCCTGATCCCTTCTTCAGTCTCTTCACAAATTTAGCTTCAATTTCATCGGGCTCAGAATCCTCATTCTTGTCTTCTTTAAATGATGCTTCTCTGGAAGTGGGTTTATCTTTAACTATTCTCATTTCATATGTAGTCAGTGTTCCTAAAATTTTATCAAACTGCAAGGTTTTTAGATCATTAAGTTCTTCTATAGCAAAGACCTTCGGGTTGAACCTATCTGGGAGAGATCTCAAGATTTTCTGAACTAAAGAAGGTTCCCCAATTGTTTCAGCAAGTTCCTTCATTGCATTTACCATTTCTTCTATTATCAGAAAGTATTTTCCAATAGTTTCATCTTCCTTCATCTTTAGCTATTCAAACTGTATTCTATAGGTTTGAAGATTTGCATCTTTTACCTTCTCATTACCCTCATAACTATTAATGAGTTTGTCCCACATTTCTTTGGCAGTTTCTAGATGCATAACTTTTACGAATTCTGCTTTTGCAAGCCCACTCAAGATAGCATTCATAGCCTTAGAGTTGAAGATAAATTCTAGTTTGTCATCCTTATTGGCTAGCACAATTGGCTTTACATAACCAGTATCTACCACATCCCAGACATTTGCACCTAAATCCATTATGTAGTTTCTCATTCTAAATTTCCAGAAGGTAAAGTTTGTTCCATTGAACAGAGGGGCCTTATTGGATGAATTTACTTCATGACTTGACATGTTTAAGCTCTAGGATCTACCCTTAGATAAAAGGGGTCGGCTCTGATACCAATTGTTTGACAACTGAGAGGGGGGGTGAATCAGTTGTTATCATGCTTAAACAATTATGCTTCTTTTAAAATCTTTACAAGGAACTCAACGATGATCAAAATAATGCAGAGAAATAATCAAAGGCACATTCATCATCAGTCACATAAATGATAAAGACAGAGACAGATAATTCCTTAGGAAACCCATACAGGGTAAAAACCTCCTTTTCTTTATATGATAAGTATTATCTACATTCTTTACATTATCATACATATGAGAACCAACTCATAATGAGGCTACAACCTCTGTTTTGAAAGATGCTACTTGCTGAGAGCACCAACTCTCTGTTTTCTCTAGCACCCACTAGAAGGAAGCACCAACTCCCTTGTTTCTCTAGCACCAACTAGAAGGAAGCACCAATTCCTTGGTTTCTCTAGCACCAACTAGAAGGAAGCACCAACTCCCTGAGTGTTTCTAGCACCAACTAGATGGAAGCACCAAATTCCAATCATACAGGAACCAACCTGTATAAAAAAGAACAAGAGTTATCCCTTGCACCACCCTGCCACCCTGGTTTTTCTAGCTGCAACTAGATGGAAGCTACAACTCCCTGTGTTCAAGCACCCACTTGAACCCAACAGGACAACATTCCTCCCTAGAACCTCCCTTCCACCCTGAAATATAAATCTTTTCTACTGAAAATTATTATCGTGATATGATGTTCAACAATGGCTTACTAGATTCATCATTGTTCTGCTACATTTCATTGCTCTGTCTGCCTCATTGCCTTTCTGGACACTTGATTTGCACTGTCTGTTCTTCTGCTTTTTATTCTCTATTCACCATGTCCATTCACTCCACAGTTCTTCTTCTATTCAATTTAGTTTCTGCACTCACCTCCTTCTTCACACATGAATCACCTTCACTAACAACAACCACAACAAACTCCAATAGCAACCACAACTGCTTCTCTTCTCTGTACCGTGTATATATAGCTTCTATGCATATTGTGCATTCAATATTCACCATTCCTCTTCATGCTCATACCATGCCAATCTCCTCCACATCTCAAGTGCTCTACATGATCATAATCACAACTCTTCAACTTCTCTGGCAGTTCAACCCCTGTGTCTATCATCACTAGGTGTTAAGCCGAGATTCCTTTTTCTCTCTAGCAGTTGAGACTCTTCGTGTTCTCTGTTACAGTCGAGCTCATATTCTCTGTTTGAGTTACAGGCTTCCATGCTCATCCATCTGTCGATCCCTTCTAAGAATAGTCTTCCTTCACTTGGACAAAGCTTGGAGACTCTTCATCTCCTCCAACGATCACACAGAGTTTTCTTTGAATTCTCTAGCAGACGCCATCGATGGTTTCTGGCAGTTTCACTGTTTTGTGCATCAGTAACCCTCCAATCTCCTTCAGGTTTATCTGTGTCGTTGGATGAAATTAATTAATATTTCCTTTAGATTGGGTTTCAACATTTCATCATTCTGATGCCCAAGTGTCTTGACACTTCATGTCGCGATCTCTGAAGTGGAGCTTGGTTTCTCTATCTCTTTCCTCCACCTCTCACTGATGTGACCAAGGGCTGTGACCATAGCCTTATGCATAATGCTCTTTTGTGATTTTTCATTTTGTGATTCTAGAGATGAGACATATCGACTCTCCAAGTCGCGATCCTCAATACCCCGAAATGGCATGGGATAAACGGTCCTGATCAACACTTGATATGACGACTCAGATCATTTCACGATTTCGCATATCGCGATTTTTACATTCCTGTGGTGAATGTTCTTGATGCCTTCAAATCTCGATCTGTGAAACTCCGAAAGTGATTCGAATCAACGATCTGCATCCCTCCCCTGAGATGGACGGTTGACGGGGTTTCGACGTTTCATATTTCGCGATTTCGTGCCTCCTGTGGTAGGAGTTCTTGTCATCTTGATCTCCCGATTTCTAAAACTCTTAAGTGGTGTAAAACTTTTGACATCACACATGGATTGACACGTGTTGAATATTGCCATATGTCACTCTGATTCATGATGTACATGTGCCTGAAGTGTTGAATCAACTTGACACTTGTCATTGTCTAGTTCTACCACGTGGTCTTAGGTTTGCTGACGTGTCTTGTTTTGGGATTTCTCATTTCGACACTTTGGGACTCATAATGTTGAGAGTATCTGACTTCTCCATCTCTCGATCCCTGAAACTCCAACATGGAGTTATATCAACGGTTCAGATCTGAGCTTGATTCAACGACTGCGATTGAATCGCAATTTCGCATATCGCGAAATCTACATTCTTGTTTCATTGTTCTTTAACATCTCTAACACGCGATCCGCGAAACTCTGACACAGAATGGAATCAACGGTCCAGATCAAATATTGATCTGACGGCTCAGATTACATCGCGATTTCGGATATCACGATATCAGGATTCCTGATGTTAATAATCTTTGACATGTTCAACTCGTGATCCTCTAAACTCCGACATGGACTGGGATCAACGGTCCATATTCAACCTCGATCTGACGACTTAGATTAATTCATGATTTTGCATATCATGATTATGCCCACTTCTCCTTGTTATACTTTAACAGGTGTGCAGGTTCTCCTTGATCCAATGATGGTTGGGTCCTGCGCTTGGATCTAACGTATGAGATCTGTCCTCCTGTTCAGCGCTCTTCTTGTCTATATTCTGATTCGACGGCCCTCGTTCTTTCAGGAATTTTGAATGAGATCCAACGATCAGAAATGCCTCTTGGGTCTTTGATCATTTTATCAATGTTGCGTTGACTTCGATCATTCGATCTTCCTGGACTTATCTTCTATTTGCCTGTTGATCATTGTTGTTGTACTTTCCATCAATGACAAGCATATGCTACCTGTTAAACATTTTCAACACTCATCTCCTTTTATAAGTTGAAGAGGATAAGCTAAGGAGGTTAGGATGATCCCACTAAATCATGAAAGTGAGTAAGATCCAAACCATTCGGATGCCACCTCACCATAGAAGTTTCTCCTTCTAGAAGATTCAAGAAAACAATTGTTTTTCCCATGCGTATACATTCTCGCACCCTGCCTATAGAGAAACTTGCGAACATATCGCACCCTAGCTATGGTGCAACCTACAAGAATCATCCATTCTCACACCCTGCCTATATAGAAACCTACGAACTTCCTTTTTTACAGGGATTTTACAAGGGAAAATGCAACTTCTTTTGTCAAGAAAAGTTTTTCTCCCTTCTCTCTTCAGGAACTCAGGCCACTGACCCCTCTGAAGGCAACATATAGGTTTACATCATTAACGATCATAGGGATGAATCAAATAATGTGTAACAGAGAGCCCCCCAAAGTATGAAGTTAGAACAGACTGATAACTGAAATACATTGTTGAGTGTGTGTAGGGAACAAGAAACAGTCAATCGGAAACCTTCCAAAAAACAAGGAAATACAGTACAATAATATATCATCACTGAGGTAGGCATTCCCATACTTATAATACAAATGAATCAAAGCATAAATGCCGACATGTGAAGATCCATGTCGAGTAAGACAAGTCATGGCCACCAAACATACACTGTGAATCCATGCCGATATGACTCAAATCTGAACATAGCCACCAAAAATACACTGTGGATCTATGTGTTAAAGACTCAAATTTGAACATAGCCACCAGACATACAATGTGTATCTATGCAATAGTACAAACTAAATATACTCCAACGCAACCTGAATCTGTCAGAAAAGATCCAGGGTCTTCATCTCCACCACTCTATAGTACGAATCTAACCATGCGAATACATGTGTCAAAGTCGAACATGGTTGAAACCACTTGATTACCGATCATTAGTGTATACTGTTAATAAGTGTGAGGAAAATTACCATTAGTTTCAATGAATCCCAAGGTACACTAGTACAATCCAACGAATGTGAATGAATGAGATGAAGTCGAACACTCGGCGGAATCTCCCGATCAAGGGTCAATAATGAAAACCCACTGTCAAAAGCGAGGAAAATTGCCATTGAGAAATGCAAGTTCCAAGGTACCAATTAGTTTATAAGTCTAATTCCTAGATAATGAGTTGAAGTCGACATGAAAAGACTCATCACAGGAGGGCCTTAATGTATCCCACATCAATGACACGAAAACGATAACAAGATTTGATGTAGATCAGAGTAATAAGTGATTTAGGACTGACTCGGGGATGGTCGATGCAATAGAAGGCTTAAGGACTGCAGAAATGGCCGAATCAATAGAAGGCTTTTTGAGTTGAACTTCTCTTTGAATAAACTAATGACACGACAACTATCTTGGAAAAACTGACTCAACAACAGGGATCACAGACCAATTTGTAATATTATAGGAGTATGATCAGGAGACAAGTGGATTTTCCAACCAAGACACAAAGTGAGTGAAAGGGTGTCATGTTCAAAAGTGACTCTTCCATATAATACATGTTTAAACACATTTCTTTCAGAATTTCCCCCGGACCATTTCTGGCGAGTACCTCTTTATTTTTATGCAACCTTGAGGAGGATAACATATGCTTGTAAATCTAAGCTCATCCTTCAGAAGAGTCCCTTGGATTATTTTTAACGAACCCTAGGAAGGAGTGGTTCAGTCCCATATGGGCCTTTCAATGTTTGTTTTATGAGTCCAAAGAAAGAAAACTCAGGGGTTTTTCATGTTTAGAGAGTCTGAAAAACACTTAAAGAGAACTCTCCCAGTTCCTTTTTCGTAAATTAGTTCGACGAGACCGAAAAATTGATAAACTATCGCTCACTAAATGTTTTTTTCAAATACTTTAACGAGTGTGAAAAGAACAAGGTTGCTCGACAATCTTTTCATGTTTAGAGAGTCTAGAAAGAGCTTAAAGGGAACTCCAGGGGGTTATTTTTTCATATAACCTTTACGAGTCCGAAAAAGTGATAAAAGTATACTTGGTTACATTCTCATTGATTTACGAGCATGAGAAATAACAAAGACTAAGGTCGGGATTGTTTTCATTTTTATGTAAGATTTAAAACAAAACAAAACTATGCTTTGGATAGATATTAATTTTTACACAAGCTTAAAAACTAAAAAAACTATGCTTGGACTTGGTTTCATTTTTACACAAGCTTGAACCAAAGGAAATTATGCTTGAACTAAGTGGTTTCATTTTTACACAAGCTTGAACCATAGAAAACTATGCTTGAACTTCCCAACGCATTATCTACGAATTCACATGGTTGGTACTTAGCCCCCAGCTTAAGATGTTAGTGGCTCTAACTTCAGTATGAAGTCCAGAGGTTGAGGAAAATACCCCCCAAGCTTCATTTCATCCAACTGCAAAGGAGAATGAAATGAAGCTTCAAATACTAGATGAAGGACTTGAATCAAGCAGAGAGGGGGAAAACTATTTCATTTTTTAATGAGCTTGACATAGAAACAAGAACCATGTTCATAACCTCTCTTTCATATTTTAATGAGGTTGCCACAGAGACGTAAAAACTATCCTCAAGTGGTTTCATTTTTTAATGAGCTTGAAATTAGAAAACTATGCTCAGAGACCTCTGTTTCATTTTTTAACGTGGTTTCCTCAGAGACGCAAAAACTATCCTTGTAATCTTTGTTTCATTTTTTAACGAGGTTTCCACAGAGACACAAAAACTATCCTCAGAACCTCTGTTTCATTTTTTAACGAGGTTGCCTCAGAGACGCAAAAACTATCCTAGAGTCTTCTTGATCATGGATTCCAAGAGGACAATGCTCCAGAAGGAGACAATGTCAAGGGACAAAACTCGGTCATGGCTTCCAAGAGGTCTTCACTGTAAGGAAGAAACACACTCTGGAAGGACACCATGTCAAGAGTCGTGACAGGAGTAAAGAGATCAGGCTCTAACAACCCTATCGAGGAGATCACCATGTCAACTACTCGATCTAAGTCATCATAAGTTGAATCCATGGGCGACAACGCCACATAATTGACCTATGGCGGGGGCGATACTGTCTGCATACAAGAATCATTCAGTGAGGTAATCCAGGCAGGGTTAATGAATGAAAGTTTATCAATAGTCACAACTCATCCATCGTGAGGGAAAGATATCACACGAAAAAGAGTAGACACAATAGTTGTCATGGAATAGACATAATCTCTCCCAAGGAGTAAAGAAATCCAAGGGGTCTTGGACTACCATGACATCGATAAAGATATTTTTCCCTCCCAAAGTTACAGGAAACTGAGGAAGGGTCCCTAAAGGTTGACTAGTTCTTCTATTAAAAGATAACAGATTCTGCGTAACCGACACAAGTGGAGGACAATCCAAATCTTGTCAAGCAAAAGAGGACAAAATACTAATGGACACACCTTCATCTATCAGTGTCTGAGGAACATATCGACCACAAAACTGTACTGTAATCTGGAAAGGAATGTGAGAGGGAAGATGAGGTCCAGTTAGCACAACCCAATCAAAATGGATGGCCTCATAACTAGGAAGGGGTTCAATGAGAGAAGGAGGAATAACCCATGGCATGGTAGATTCTGTGTCAATGAGAACAACATGGGCAGTATCGGGTTTTCTCTCTAGCGGGAGAGTATGATTGACCGATGGAGAGATCAAATCGACCACTTAGGTTTCACTCTCCAGGGAGAGAATGGGGTCGAAAGGTGGAAATGGATCGACTGCTTGGGTTTCACTCTCTGAGGGGAGAGTGGGATTGATCAAGGATGGTATCATATCAACCACTTTGTCAACTGGTTCAACTAAGGATGTAATGAGATTGATGACTTGATCAACCGGATTGACTAGTGAAGGGACCGGATTGATCATTCCATCAACTACAAATTGGTTGAGAGAAAGCTTGCGATAAGCGGCTGGAATTTGAGGTTGTGAAACAATCATGTCTTCTAGTAATTTGGAGGCTTCGTCCATACAAGGGAAAAGGTGAGTGAGATGACTCCCTTTGCATAACATACACGGGAACTTGACTCTACTTTTCTTCTTCCCAATGGTATCATGACTAGTTGATGGGAGGCCATCAACATGTTGTTTAGAGGCTGACGATATGGGTTGGGGAGGGTGCGTAGACCATACTTCTATAACCGTGGATAGACCAGGGAAATCCTTAAGAAGATGGCTACCCTTACAAAGCCTGCAAGGGTACTTGGGCTTACAGGTTGTTTGGGTGATATTGACATCATCAACACTCCTAGCACAACTAATAGTAACTGGTTGTTTTCCAACATGTTTGACAGTGGTTGGAGGTTTTGACCCTTGTTTATCTTTCTTCTTATTAATGTTTCTTTTCTTCTTCTTCTTATTCACCGGGATACTAGATTGAGAAATTTCACTCGACGAAGAAGATGAAATGAAAGGAGACCTTGCAAGTGAAGAAGGTGAAAAAGAACTTACTAGTGAAGATGGTGAAGGATCAACATGAGGTTGATGCTCTTGGGGGGAAATGATTATGATCGAAGCACTTACTGCATTCGAGATTACCTGAGTGGAAAACAACCATACCGGTAATCCAATTGTGAGACCTAGAAGGCTCAAAGTAGTGATGTGAGGAGGACCAATGCTCCCATAAGAAGGAAAAACAAAAGGTTCCCCTGGAGAAAAAGTTCCTTCATTGGTCATTCTGGGAACTGACGCCATTAAAAAAATATCCAATCTACAGTCCTCTAAGGAAAACAAACAGCACATGCTAAAAATCTAGAAAGCAAGCAAGCAAACAAAACCTTCTCACAATGAACGCACTAGTTGGTGATGAAATCCAAAGTCACGGGAACAATGTAAGAATGGGATAAGATAGAGTGGGTGGAAAAGTTACGTTGATGACCTACTTAATGGACTTACACCCTGGTGCAAGCTCCCACACATAATCGTGGGTATACCCTCCAAGGAGCCCGAGTGAGTTTGGCCAATGTCGATTCCAGGTACCTGTTGGCAGCCAACCCAATTTTTTCGATTGCTCTCAAAAGCTGCCTACACCCCTTGAGGTATCATGAAAAATCATTGTCGCATTATACTAATGGACATTCGTCTCATCTTTACGACCATTACAATTCAATTTCGTATTAGTTTTCACAACTGCAAGTGTGAAAACACTTCTTTCGTTGATCAGATTGTCGTCGTCTTTGGTTGATACTTGGTCCCTGGTTTATCATCTGATTGCTAAATGTTGTATCAGACTTATGTTCTTGAGCATTCTCTTACCTTGATTGCGCATTTGGATATATTTCATGGTTAAATCTTTGGGCATGAAAGTTA
>JZKD02S2123163.1:171277-182428 GCA_000966675.3 Picea glauca
GATACCTTCGTTGCTTTGTCTCTGATAAACAAACACAATGGTTGAAATGGTTACCCTTGGCAGAATGGTGGTATAACACTTCCTTTCACACTGCAACAAAAATGACACCATTTATATTTATATTTGGTTCTTAACACATAGGAAAGAAATATTCCGATAGCTTCTAATATTGCTACGGGCGCAAATGTTTCATCGAAATCCAGTCCTTCTATTTGAGCATAGCCATTACAAACTAGTCTTTCTTTGTTCCTAACAATTTGTCCCTACTCATTCAAATTATTCTAAAATATCCATTTAGAACCAATGATATTTTTACCTTCCGGTCTATGAACCATCTCCCACGTATTTTTTTTCTCAATCTGATCAAGTTCATCATTCATAGCTCTAACCCAATGTTCATCTTTGCTAGCTTCATTAAAATTCTTGGGTTCCAGCATGGATATGAAATCTGTATGTGATTGTTTAGTGTTTTTTATTATCTTTCTCCATGTTTGTACTCCTTTGTCTTTTTCACCAATTATCTGACTTGCAGGGTGATTCTTTTGAGTGATTCTGGAGGAGGATTTTGATGTTGTCTGTTGAACTGAGTCTTTATGAGTATCTGTATCTTCATCTGATTCAGATTCTTCATTTTCTGATTCTTCGACCTGTTCATCATCGATTTTATCTGTGTTTTATGTAGAATACTCATTATTGTACACCTCTCTTGTTGGGATTCCTTCATCAACTTTTACATCAATAGAGTCAACCATTTTATGTAGCCTCTTATTATAGCATCTGTATCCTTTACTGTTTGTAGTGTACGAGAATAAGATACCTTCTTCAACCTTGTCATCATATTTTCCAATATTCTCATCATTATTCTTTATGTAGAATTTACTCCCAAAGACTTTGAAGTGTTTAATTGAAGCAGGTCTCCCAAACCACAGTTCATAAGGTGTCTTGTCATTTTGTGGTCTGAGGTGGGATTTTTTAAGAACATGGACTATTGTGTGTATTTCTTATACCCAGTAGGTCTGACCAATGTTCTTCTCATTCATCATTGACCTGGCCATTTCCTACACTGTTCTGTTTTTCCTCTCAACTACTCCATTTTTTTGTGGAGTTCTTGGGATTGTGTATTCTCTCTTGATCCCATGCTTATCAAAGAATTCCTTGAAGTCACTTGGTAGAAAATATCCTCCTTAGTCTAATCTTACTGCCTTTAACCTCTTGCCTATTTGAGTCTCAGTTAAAGCCTTAAATATTTTAAACTTTTCAAATGCTTCAACTTTTTCTTTGAGAAAGGAAACCCAGGTAAGTCTGGAGTAATCATCAATAATCAACATGAAGTAGTTTTATTTCCTTGTTCCTTCCTATCTTGATGGTACACATAAATCCATATGAACTAGTTGGAGTGGTTTCTTTGTTGAAGTAAAGCCCTTGGACTTAAACTGTGTCATGTTTAGCTTTCCTACTTGGCATGGTTTACACATTGAATCTTGGGGCTTTGATATTCTCGGAAGATCTTTTACTGCCTTGAGATTTCTGAGTTTGATTAAGTGGTCAAAGTTTAGATGCCCAAGTCTCCTATGCCATAACAAAATTTCATCACGTTTTCTTAGATGACATTCTTTTCTATTTTCTTTCAGCACATAAACATTATTTTCTGTCCTTATGCCTTTGGCTACCACTTGTCCTAAGTTTACAGACTTTATCTTGCAATCCTTGGACATGAACACCACTTCAAATCCTCTGTCACACATTTGACTTACACTGAGAATATTATGTTCCATCCCATGTACAAGTAGAACATCTTGGGATTTTCCTTTTCCATTACTTAAACTCACCATCTCTTTACCCTTTATTTTACCTAGATCATCATTTCCAAAGTTTACGTTTCCTGATTTTCTTTCACTTATAGATATAAAATTACCTTTATCTCCCATCATATGTTTGGATCATCCACTGTCTATATACCAAGGGTTCATTTTTATTTAGGCTAACAACACTAATCCACACTAGTCACTTTTTTTCTTCTTCCAAAACTTGACATTTTCAGCAGGGGAATTCAAGTCTGGTTCATGGTTCTTTAATCGACAGTCAACAGATTTATGTCCATTGTTATGACAGATTGAGCATTCAATCTCCTTCTTCAATAGGTAAAAATTATGGTTGCAACGTTGCCTACTCATTGATTTTTGATTATTTCTTGACCTCCTTAGTTGCATGTTCCTAGACTTAATTTGGCAATTTGGAATCTGTGAAGGTTTTTTACTTGGATGCATCATTCTTTGTTGTGGAAAGTATTTATTCCTTTCAAATATTAATTGATCATGTCTAAGTCTTAAGGAATAGGTTATAGCTTTATGACCAAAGTTAGAAAAGTAGAAACAATATCCATAGAAAAATTCTTTGTACCTGGAAAATGGTTGTCTTCTTTGAGAAAATCGATTTCTTCCATGCTAATGATGTCTTTCAGCAGGGAGTGCATTATTTCATTATTCTACAGATTCAGTCCTGGCACCCTTTTCCTTACTCATCCTAGGTGCCTGATTATCTTCCTTTGTTTTTGCAAGTTTGTTGTTGTCATTGGTTGTACATTTGACAAACTTGATGGGTTCTTTGTTTCTTGGCTTGCCACAAATTGATCCCTCTTCATAACCCAAACCAATTTTCAGCTTTGGATTCCTTTGATGATTCATAATGGTGGCTAATCCTTCTGAGGTTTTGATACTTGACAGATTCTGATTATACAAGGCTTGAAACTTCTCCATCTCTTTCCTATTTTTCACTACTTCATGTTCTAATGCTTCACATATTGCCTTCTTTTCTGATAATTGTCATTTCAAAATTTCTTCGATTTTCCTTGCCTCTTCTAATTCTACTTTTAGTAGGACAAGGTCTTCATCAGGTTCTCTACTGTCTTTCTTGAACTATATCAATAGTTGTATTTGTTTTCTTTTCTTAATTCTTATTCTGTCAATCTCTTCCAGTGCACTGATCAGTTCTCCTCAAGAAATGAGCCAAAGAGACTGTACACCAATACATGATTCTTTGCCCCCCCCTAAAAATGCCAAAAATCATGCAATTTCGCTACTTCAAATGCAAGGATGCCCCCAATCTAATATAAAGAAAGAAATCAAATTTTTGTTTGAAAGATAGCTAAAAGCAATAGAAAATCTCTATAAAAAAAATCAGCCTAAACAAATTTTCTCTTTTAACACAAACTATTCAATAAAAGAAAAAGTTATTTCACCAAACAATTCTAAAGAAAAATAATGCTTTGTAACTGAAAGACACACAAAGAAAGAGACCAAATATTTCAAAAGAAATGAAACAAAAGATGGCTAAAAGCAGCTAAAAAAATTTCAATTAGACTGTAAACATATCATAATCAAACCCAACAATTGACCCCAAAATCAAATCCAAGATATGGGTAAGGAAAAACCATCAAAACTAAATAATTTCACAATCGTCTCAGGCTGTCAGACTAACATAGGGCGGAAATCCTTGATTTCCACATGAAAAAGAACCAGTACACTGTGGAAATTTGATGATTTTGTGGGCTAGCTATGGGGCAGGATGTGGAGATTCCACACTAGTAAAAAAGATAGGGTGCGAAAATAAAATACCGTTGCACTATCCCTCAAATCAGGGTGTCAAAATCAAAGTAAAAATGAAAAAATAAAAAAGTAAGAAAGTTTTTACAGTGAACTTAAATAGTCAAAGAGTCAATTTAGATATCCAAGTGACTCAGAAAAAAGAACCTAGGAAATCAAAGCAAGAAAGCAAGACAAACTAGTAAAACAATATGTTCCCGAGGGGAGTCACCAATTTTGTTATCGGGGCAATTGTTAAGTGCAGACGCAAATCAATCCCCCTAGACCCATCTAGATCTAGAAAAAAACAAGAGATGACATGGTTCTTTTCGTAAGATATAATCATCAAATCTACTATCAAACACGATATGAATGACATACCTTTGAATGTCGCTTCCTTATGTCTTTGGTTTCCCTGCTTCGCTTCGGTGCTCTTGAGATATTGGATTTGCAATGACACAAACCAACCAAAGTGAAAGAAATAATAGTATGTTCAATGAAAGCCTATACATGTGATCAAGGAGTCATGTAATAAAATGAGAATGATTTTATTGGAAAGAAACATTGGTCGAACAGGTTAGATAGGTTAGACGAGGGATCAGTCCACAGGTTTTTCCCATTGGTTTTCAAGGTATGCGACCAAAGAACAAAACGCAGAGGTCGATTCTCTTGGTTTCGGGTTCCGACTATGGATATAAGAATGGACAGGATGAACCACTAACTCAGACGGACAATGGCATAATGAATCATGAGTTTCTCATTCCATCATCCCTAGTGGATGTCCCCATTCACAGTTAGACAGTGGATGGAGAATCACTAGACTCCACAGAACCAATGCCTAACATGACTCAACTCGTCAACTTTTAATGCATGCACCCATGTCAACACTTGTCTTCCTGGAGATGCATGCACTACATTTGCATTCATTCCTCTTTACCAAGACCTTAGGAAAACACTTGATCAATTGACCACCTTAGACTTTTACGAAATAATAATAAATTATCATCCCCTTTAGAGGTAATCCCCCTAGCTTAGCCCCTAGGCCAACACACTTAGCCTCCTCTCTTACCCAATGTTGTGGAATCTTAGTTCCCCATCACTCTTTCTTCATCGTCAGTCTGCATGTAGTGATGTGTATATTTTATTAATGATCTGCATAATTACATATACAAAATTAGGCTCCTAGCCTTTAACACCTAGACTCTCCAGCCTAGTAAACACATAAGCCCACCAAATATTTGGCTCGCCAGCCTATAAACAAGATTACAATTCATAATATCACTTTGGCTCTTCCTTGGGGATATTACAACAAGTTGGCTCAATAGAATGATTTGTGTTAAGTTATTAGCCTCCAAGAGAAGAAGTTGACTAAAAGGAAATGCTATATACTAAGTAATTAGAACCCAGAATGAGAAGTCAACCTAGGTAGTTTGGCAGAAGCAATATAAATATAGGATGCTAGTCTTCATTTTGGCTAGCATTCTCAGAACTATAGAAGTACACTTGTGTGCATTGCAGTTGGCTAGCTTGTGTGCAATTTTTGGGAGAAGCTGTTGTCGATAGTTCTCCAATCTGTATTTTTGGTTTTCTGGGTTGGACTCTCTCATCATATTTTGTTATTCTTTCTTAGTGCATTATACTTGGAGAGAGGTGTGCCAACTTTGTTTGGCTATTAAGCCTAGGATTTGCTTCTGGAATCTTTCTCTGTAAAGGTTAAGGTTCTCGAGGGTGGCTTCAGCCTATGGTTGGGTGACAATATTGCTATATTGTTTATGGCTAAATGAGCACATCCATTACTTGTCTAGGTGAGGAATACCATACCCTTTAGTTATTGCGATATGACACTAACTTCATAGATAAGAGAGTGCACATGTGTCGTTTATGGACAAAACGTTTTAGTGGAGTGATAGAATAGGATGAGAAAACGTCACACAACTATGTGCTGACAATAAAATGATATTTTGTGCAGTAGAGTGAGGCTCCAATCAAAAGAGTATTTGGCACTCAGTGTAGTGGAAGTACACTGAGAAAGAGAGAGGATGGTGTGAGAAGAATTCATGTGCTTAGTAGAGAGAGTGATTATGCGCAAGGTCACAGTGCATAGATTAAACCAGGAAATGAAGTGTGCAATGGCAATTTACATATTGACCCTTAGTCAGGAGTGCACGTTTGTGGTGCACACTAAGGTCAGGAAGAGAGGGAAAAGACTATTGGTGCACTAAAATAAAAGGATTATGGAGGCTACCCTAGTGGTGGTGGAGATGAGTTGATAATATTAGACGTTCTTGTGTTTCTATAATTAGATTCCTCTCTAGGTCACCTCATAAGAAAATTCAAAATAATATTGACTTACCCCCCCTCCCTTTATTCCACCCACCTTGCACATTTTTAATCAATAATAAAACACAACAAATAGTGAACATATTGGATTCATAGAAATATAAGAAGAACATAGAAGTGAAAAAACAAGTGAACAATAAGGTGAGGTCATCAATACTTTACCCCAAGTGATAGTGTTGTAAAAATATCCAGCCAATAGTAGTGAGAGAAGAGGAATTGGGATTAGTTAAAAGATGGAAAATCACCTATGTTTGATGTTTTTAGTAGAAGTAGTTTTTGCGTGAGGCATAGAGAGCCCTTCAAAAATAAAGCGTATTCTACGACCTAGCTCATGTGCATGAGGAAATCTAGTGCACAACCCAAATATTGATAGAAGAAGAACTTATACAGACTATATTATAACGCGCTCACCAAAAATATTATGAATAAAAACACATAGAGGAGTTTCAATACACGATGCACACATAAGGCTTGTGTGACCTATGTCTCATGGAATAAGTCAACTAACAAGTCAATACCTTCTTACACTAATGTTTTTGCTTTCTTAAATATCCATAATCTACAAGTTAGTTACCCATATGTTAACTTCTTGCATGAAAGAACAAGTAGATAAGATCACCATAACAACTCCATTGTCAGAAAGGGATGTCTACCGGGTCAACAAGAAAAAGTGCCTCGGCCAAGAGTTTAAGATGTCAACATATCTTGGTGGGAATTTTTGTACAATATTTGGGGGACTAGTTTTGGGAACTACACAATGCGCGCAAAGGAAGGAAAGATAGTCGGCACACTTTCAAAGATCAGTACGTGAAAAAGAAGGAAAATTGTTCAAAGCTGTTAGGAATTTTGGGTCCATCAATATGGGCTAAGTCCCATTGTAATTGTATAAATATGTAATGGTTTTTGTATATATAGGTACTGAATGAAAATATGCAAGAGTGATGGGATCTAAGTAGGGAACTAAGTAAGTAGAAAAAGTATGCAATGCATGTAAGAATGTAGGAGTCTCTCATAGATTATTCCCTCGCCATTGTCTTATCCCTCTATCTATATTTGTCGCTCTTCACTCTTACATGCATATTTTCATTGGATACATATATGTCCCAAAAACATTACATATTTATGTTGGACACACCTACCACACTTAGAGGGGGGGTGAATGAGTGTGGGGCTCTTTTTCCCAAAACTTCCCTCTTATACAAAACATCTTTGTTAACATTCAATATTTACTCATTAACCATTGTTGTCATTTATAACTAGTTAGATGTGAACATATATCAACAATATATCATCAACAAGTCATCACCACAAGGATCACAAAGAACACAAGATGAATGTACAATTTTTATTTTTATTATGGACAACAATCTGGGGGTTTATCAACAACAACTGAATAGAGTACAACTCTACAAGAGCACCAACTCTATAATGCAAGACTCATCTTACACCCTCAGCACCAACTGAGACGAGGCAACAATCCTTAACAAATATCAATCTATCGATAAGTACGTGACCTTTCAGTAGTGAAACCCATGTGTGTATGCACCCTGGCTCACTACAACCTGTGTATGCATGCATCCAGTGTATAAAGAAACCTACGTATACCTTCTGAGTTGTTAGGGTTTGTCCTTCAAGATCAACTCAGATTCTATGCAATCAATATATCATTCTCTTTTGTCTTTGACTTTCCAATGTGACCACTAGCCAGTCACAACACATCCAATCTCTCCAATAGCTTGGTCATGCTCCACAACAAATGTATATGAATGTTATCTCAATCATTTATAAACAACTAGTATACCATAGCAATCATGTCACCACTGAATCAAAAGGGTATTTCTCACTCCATCAACCAAATCATCCAAACTAAACCATGTCATAGAAGCCATAACAAGAATTCCCTAAGAATTCACAACAAATCAAACAATAGTATCCATCAAGACAATAATGTAACCATACCAGTGTCTCAGTGATAGATCTAGGCCCATAGAATACAGATCTTGGACCTGCTTCATCATCAAAGAGCTTGGCACCATCTCAAACACAATTCGTCATCATTTCATCCACTATACGCTACCTATACATAGTCAACCCGTGTATACCTTCAATGCATACACACCCTATACATAGATAGCCCACGTATACCTCAAAAACTAGGGTTTCTGAAGCTCCGAGAATTTTGTTGTCAAGATCTCTGACATGGATGAAACTTTGATGTGTCCGTCAGATCCTCCTCACACTCTCTTTCTTAGAATAGATCTTCAATCATTCTCGAGAGATCCATACCAGAGATGCTCTCACGAGAATCTCTCCATCAATACTCCAAAAGATGTTCTCACAAGAATCTCTCCATTGATCCACAAAAAGGATGATCTGCAAGAGACCATAGCTATCTTATTTATACTTTCATCCTCTAGGTCACTTGACCCATTTGTAGGTTACTTAACCCATTTCCAGGTTACTTAACCTATTTTCCTTATTTTAGGGTTAAACACTTTCCATAAATAGAAATCTCTCCAATACTTTATCATTTAAATATTCCTTCTTGATTTTGTCACCTTATTTTATCATTTAAATAATCTTTCTTGATTTTTTCACTTCTCTTTATTATTTAAATAATGATTTCTTCTTTTAGGTCACTTTGATTTCTTGACCTTGGGGGCTTCAAGCCTTCATATGGGGGTCCTTCATCTTCATAAGGCCATAACTCTCAAACCGTGAGGAGTTATGTGACATTTCACATACCACTGGAAATGGCATGACACACACTATCCATCTAGGATAGTTTCACCAATAAATTCATTGGTATTCATCTCATTAATATGCATACAAGCATCGGTCCTCCAACCATTCTTTTAGGATAACTCAATCTGCAAAGCGTCTTCCTGTGAGGGCTTTCACCATAAGGGGACCACTTTGGAGTTCATCGATTTGTGTACCTTGTCAATCATCATAAGACTATTATGATTCATCTTTGCATCAATCCACCAATGCATCATATACATCAACTATGCATCATGTATCTTCATCAATTGGTTTCCAATTGACATCTATCATTCTCATCAAGGATAATTCATGATATACATTATTCATTAGTCAACAACCAATCAAACCTATCAATCAATCCATCACTTGAAATCAATCAATGACATGAATTAATCAAACCATTGGCATCAATGACAACATGATCCAACAATTTATACAATTACAATAGGTCTTAGCCCATACTTATAGACACAAAAGGCCTCCAAAACTTGATTGATGGAAGGTTGATCAAAGTATTGGTTGTCATGATTCTCGCGGATTGTGTCTCTAGAGACAATACTGGTTATATGCACTCCTAACTCAATTGGCATTCGAGCCAGGTATGGATTTGGTAATTGGATCCCTCCATGATTGTTATTCCCAACCTCTATTCCTCTCTTCTTAACATTGTTGGAGAGTGTTGTCGCAAGAGCTAACTCTAGGCTGTAATAGAGCCAAGCCTTACGACATTTTGAATAAATTATAATTTTTTGATTGATGAGTGATATGAGGCTTGTAGAACTAGGTTTCAAAGAGGCCTTTCAATGATTTACAGATCATAAATGAAGTTAATAAACACTAGAACTAGGTCTTACACCGATGTTTTTTCTTTATTAAAGATCCATAAGCTACAAGTAAGTTGACCCATATGTTAACTTCTTGCATGAAAAAAGAAGTAGATGAGAGCACCATAACAACTCCATTGTTGAAAAGGGATTTCTTCTAGGTCAACAAGAAAAAGTGCCTCAGCCAAAAGTTTAAGATGACAACATATCTTGGTGGAAATGTTTGTATAGCATTTGTGGGACTAGTTTTCGGAACTATGTAATGCGTGCAAAGGAAGGAAAGATAGTTGGCACACTTTCAAAGATTAATGCGTGAAAAAGAAGGAAGATTGTTCAAAGTTGTTAGGAATTTTGGGTCTATCAATATGGGCTAAGCCCCATTGTAATTGTATAAATATGTAATGGCTTTTGGATAGATAGGTATTGAATGAAAATATGCAAGAGTGATGGGATCTAAGTAGGAAAGTAAGTAAGTAGAAAAAGTATGCAATGTATGCAAGAATGTATATTTTGGTTGTCGTTGTATTATTCCCTTGTCATTGTCTTATCCCTCTATCTCTATTTGTCTCTCTTCACTCTTACATGGATATTTTCATTGGCTACCTATATGTCCCAAAAACCTTACATATTTATACAATTGCAATGGGTCTTAGCCCATGATTATGGACACAAAATGCCTCCAAAACTTGATTGATGGAAGGTTGATCAAAGTATTGGTTACCATGATTCTGGCGGATTGTGTCTCTAGAGACAATACAGGTTATATGCACTCCTGACTCAATTTGCATTCCATCTCGGTATGGAGTTTGTAATTGGTTTCCACCATGATAGTTATGCCCAACCTATGTTCCTCTCCTCTTAACATTGTTGGAGAGTGTTTTCGCAAGAGTTGAGTCTAGGTTGTAATAGAGCCAAGACTTAGCACATTTTGAATAAATTATAACTTGTTGATTGATCAGTCATATGAGGCTTCTAGAACTAGGTCTGAAATAGGCCTTTCAATCATTTATAAATCATAAACGAAGTTAAGTAAACACCATAACTGTCAAGTCGATAAGAAATATAGTTATGATGCTAGATAGTAAGAGTACAAAAGAGTAGCAGAGTATGTGTTAAGGAGGAAAAATGTCATCTATGGATCACAAGTGGAGGGTTTGGATGAGTCATAACTATGACTAATGCAGATCTGACATTCATACAAGACGCTCCATTGCTTGTGCAATAAGTAAACCATTAATGTTGTGCTCCAATTCTAGTTAAGAAACCACAACAGTCTTATCGCCCTTTTGTATAGACTTTCGGGTTCAAATCTGTATTCACGTAGGGTATGGCCATTTGTAGGTTTTGTTAGCACCCAAGTGTTTAGTGACAGTGGATCCTATGGTTAGCGAGTAAACCTAAAACCTAGAAGCTTCCATTTTCGTCGAACTCCCCCAAACTTGTAATTAGAACTTTATGATCATCTTAAAGAACTTTTTGACAAATAACCTATCTAGATACATTAAGAATGTTTTAAAACACCACAAAAAATTAACTATATTGCAATTTGAGTATCCTTCAAACAAACAACATCAAAACAATAAACATAATTTTTTGAATTTTTAAATCTTTTAAATTCTACAAAATCTTTTCTTTTATAT
>JZKD02S2123163.1:195886-207819 GCA_000966675.3 Picea glauca
CTCGAAACCAAGAGGAGCTCTGCGCGACTACCCCTAATCATACAAATTATGTAGGTATATCCATCATCAATTCATCATTATCACTCTCCAATTATCTTATACAAATTTTACAAGGAAATTGTACTAGGACTAGACACGGGAAACAGTGACCTTTGAATGGGGCCAACATTGAATTTTTTTCAAACTGTTTCTGACTGCATTGAAATTTGACATGGATAGACTATTCACATGGCTTAATGAGATGGGAGGGTTTCTAGACTCAAATTTGACCCACATGCCCACTTTCTTCCAACATCAATTCATCATGTAAAGCATAAATCCTAATTTAGTGGAGTCATCAATTTGTTCCCAGTGAATGGATTCGTTGTTGTTGACATGGAATGGGACAACACATCTACCTTATTAATTTTCTTCCTTCACTTGATGTGGGCCTGGTCATTCCTAGCCTTGAATTGAAAGTTTCCCCTAGTCTTAGTCATCACCCTTCATAAATGTTGTCACCCAACAATAATTATATCATAAGGTTGGAGGAATGTGGTCATTGGGATCATGAGTATTTCTATCCCCACAGTAACAAGAGACATTAATTGATCAAATTTGACTAGATTTAAAGGTGAGTTCAATTGAAAATACTAACAACCCAAAACTAAAAGGGATCAATACACTGAATGTCAATGAGAGGTGATCTCGTTGTGGTGTGTAGGGATAGGCCTAACACCTTCAAAATTATCATTCTCCAATTATATTATGCAAAATTTACAAGGAAATTGTACTAAGACTAGACACAGGAAACAATGACCTCTGAATGGGGCCAACATTGAAATCTTTTCAAACTATTTCTGACTGCATTGAAATTTGACATGGATAGACTATTCACATGCCTTAACAAGATGGGAGGTTTTATGGACTCAAATTTGACTCACATGCCCACTTTATTCCATCATCAATTCATCATCTAAAGCATAAATCCTAATTTAGTGGAGTCGTTGATTTTTTCCCAATGAATGGATTCGTTGTTGTTGACATGGAATGGGACAACACATGTACCTTCTTAATTTTCTTCCTTCACTTGATGTGGGCCTAGTCAATCCTAGCCTTGGATTGAAAGTTGCCCCTAGTCTTAGTC
This sequence comes from Picea glauca, assembly GCA_000966675.3. Lineage (NCBI taxonomy): Eukaryota > Viridiplantae > Streptophyta > Pinopsida > Pinales > Pinaceae > Picea > Picea glauca. The sequence goes on from JZKD02S2123163.1 coordinate 197,013, forward strand.
ATCACCCTTCATAAATGTTGTCACCCAACGATCATTATATAAAAAGGTTGGAGGCATGTGGTCATTGGGATCATGAGGCTTGTTAACCCCATAGTAACAAGAGACATTAATTGATCAACTTTGACTAGATTGAAACGTGTGTGCAATTGAAAATACTAACAACCCAAAACTGAAAGGGATCAATACACCGACTGTCAATGAGAGGTGATCTTGTCGTGGTGTGTAGGAATAGGCCTATCACCTTCAAAATTATCATTCTCCAATTATCTTTTACAAATTTAAAAAGGAAATTGTACTAGGACTAGGCATGGGAAATATTGACTTGTGAATGGGGCCAACATTCAATTTTTTTCAAATTGTTTCTGACTGCATTGAAATTTTACATGGATATACTATTCGCATGCCTTAATGATATGGGAGGTTTTATGGACTCAAATTTGACTCACATGCCCATTTTCTTCCATCATCAATTCATCATGTAAAGCATAAACCCTAATTTAGTGGAGTCATCGATTTGTTCCTAGTGAATGGATGCGTTTTCCTTGACATGGAATGGGACAACACATGTACCTTCTTAATTTTCTTCCTTCACTTTATGTGGACCTAGTCATTCCCATCCTTGAATTGAAAGTTTCCCCTAGTCTTATTCATCACCCTTCAGGACAGTTGTCACCCAACGATCATTAGATTGGAAGGTTGGAGGCATATGGGCATTGGTATCACAAGGCTTTATAACCCTATAGTAACATGACACATTAATTGAACTTTGACTAGATTGAAAGGTGTGTGCAATTGAAAATACTAACAACCCAAAACTATAAGGGATCAATACAAAGACTGTCAATGAGAGGTGATCTGGATGTGGTGTGTAGGAATAGGCCCAACACCTTCAAAATTATCATTCTCCAAATATCTTATACAAAGTTTAGTAAGTCCTATGTACTAGGACTAGACACGGGCAACAATGACTTGTGAATGGGGCCAACGTTGAAATTTTTCCAAACTGTTTCTGAATACATTGAAATTTTACATGAATAGACTATTCACATGCCTTAATGATATGGGAGAGTTTATGGACTCAAATTTTACACACACACTCACATTCTTCCATCATCAATTCATCATGTAAACCATAAACCCTAATTTAGTGGAGTTATCAATTTGTCGGGTTTTAGTGTTCCTAGTGAATTGATGCATTGTTGTTGACATGGAATGGGACAACACATTGATCTTCATCTCATTATTCCACATATAATCATTACCATACTTCAAGGATAAATCAACCACAAAGAGTCTTCCTGTGAGGGCTTTGACCATAAGGGGACCACTTTGGAGTTCATCCATTTGTACACCTTATCAACCATCATAAGACAATAAAGATTCATCTTTACATCAATCCAAAAATGCATCATATACCAGTGAAACCACATTGATCCATCTTCATCTATGCATCATGTATCAATGAAAACTATAATAAGACATGTATACATCAAACCTTTGGTCATTGGCATCATTCAATCAACTTTTGGCATCAATCAATCAATCAATCAATCAATCAATCATTATTTTGCATCAATGAATCAGTTGACATCAATCAATCACTTGAAATCAATCCTTTGACATCAATTAATTAAACTTTGGAATCAATGACAACATGATCGAACATGGTACCCAAAGTTTTTTTTTTTTATAAGGATTCATGTAATAGTACCTATAGTTTATGTAAAACCTAATTAGGAGGAACGTCCTTGATCCTAAACAATTCCCTCCTTACATTTTGTGGAAATTATTCTTTAATTGGACCCCATGCAGAGTGACTTGTTAATGGAGCCAACGTTGATATTTTTTCATTTTGTGCTTGTATGCACTGAAATTTGTCATGTTTATAGTAGATGCATGCATTGACAGTATGGGAGGGTTCGAGAATCAAACATGAATCACACAAATAATTTGATAATAAAACAAAAAAATTAGAACCTAATTGTGAAGGAGATGAACTTATCCATTTTTTCCTTGCTATGCTTGAGGACATGGTTCTAAGTGGAAGCCATTTATTGTTTTGAGCTACACATGCAACAACTTATGGATCCTAATTTTAACATACCATTTTATTGGTAGGACCTCAAGAGCCTCCCAATTTTATCTCTATAAAGAGCCTATAAGTGACCTTCAACAAAGGAAAAAATGAGTTCCTTTATTTGACATGTTGTCTACTCCATTGTCTTCCTTTCCCAAAAAAACATTCTAATGAATAACATTCCCATGCATCTTATGGCCATATATATGAGTTAAATTCCCATTTTGAAACAAACCACTTACATCATAGAACATTGGCCAGTCATGCCAAAGGATTTGATCAATAGGTCATTTTTGTCATGCTTTTTGTGGGTACATGTAACATTGTTAGGATATCAGGTCATAATGAGGCACATGAATTGCAATTACAAGGATTATTATAGGCCCAACTTCAAATATTCATCACAAAAAGAATGATCCTTGGGGCCTAAGCCATGAATTGACGATGAAGAACTAAGGATTTAGTCCCTAATACATTATTCATGGGCCATAATTGTGGATATACATGGCCTATTTTTGGAGTTACAAGGATTGATTGTATCTTTAGGGCCTAAAAGGGATCCATATTTCCTAATTAAGTACATTTTTGGCCTAATTATGGATCTAAAACACATGATTAGGTATATATAGAGCATAAGTAAGGGCCTTATTTGTTTTCCTCCTAGTTTTATTTTGGATTATTTCTTCTTCTACTTCATCCTCCTCTTATTGTTGTTGTTCCTTTTTCCAATTCAAAAATACATAGGGTTCAGATAAAATGCTATATGGGAGTGAATCATTTTTTTCATGCAAGGCCATAGGGGGTACAAGGGCCAATTCAAGATTCTAGGTTTCCGTAGGAATCAAAAGAGATTCAATTAAGGGAGGCACAAAGGATTGATGAGTAAGGAAGGGAGGAGGATAGAATTTAATGATTCTTTTTATGCATTTTTTTTCGATAATAGGTTTTCCCCATATATGAAGGTATACATACCCTACCCCCCTCTGTATTTGAACCTATGACCTCCAAGTAGTATACACATATTCAAGGGTTAGACATGTCAAGGTTCATAGGGATTAGTGGGTACACAATGTCTAGGACCACAATTATTAGTGGTCATAGCATATTAGTGGCTTAATGGTTAGTGGCCATAGTGCCTTAGGGGTTAACATGATTGTTTGGGTCATAATGTGTGACGGGGTGATTGGGTTAGGGGAGACCATTTAATTAAAGGTTCATGGATATTGGGGGGTATACTATGTCCAAGGAGGGTTATAGTGATCAATATTTTATACCATGACATGATACTTTAATGCCAAAGATATTGTTGACAATGACATATTAATTAACCTCATACTTTTCTAAATGCATCATAATAATAATTTGAAATAAATAAAAAAGGTGGATTAAGAGATCAAGGGTTATAGGGGTTAAGAGTCATAGTGTATTATAAGGGTCAATCTATTATGATGTTACTATGTTCAGAACCATAATTTATTCATCTTTCAGTGTGTTTGAGGTCAGACTATGTTCACTGGGGGCGATTGTTTCAGGAGTCATAGAGATTAGAGGGTATACCATGTTCAATTTGATAGTGATTGGGGGTTATAGAGTAGTTCCTTGAATCCCTTCTTCCCCTCATCACCAAGGATGTATCCATGACTATCCCTAGAAATGAGGATGAAGCCATCCAAAAGGAATAATTGTACAATATTATTTATTCCCAATTGGGATATCTCTATATTATCCTTCCTAATGCCCCTCGCTCTCAGTAAGGTGACAAGGATGTATCCATGACTATATCTCAGAGGCTATGAGTTAGGGATTACATATTATACAATATATATATATATATTATATAATTTAAAAATTATATATTATATATTATAATTTATAATTTATAAATTATATATAATAAATAATATATATTATATATATATATATATATATATATATATATATATAATATACTATATATAATATATATTATGTATAATATATATATAATATATATAATGTAGCTCGCACTCACCACTACACAGGAGCACGCAGATTGGAGAGGAGCATGCATGCATATTGGAGAGGCTAGGGAACATAGATTTTCACCAAAGGAGGGAACACATGCATGGGAGGAGGTCGCATGGATTTGCACGGGAGGAGGGCACACGGTTTTGCACTAGAGGAGGGCACACGACTGGAGGAAATGGTTTGACTTCTTTCTCCTATCTCTTGAGTGTGCATGCTAATTGTTTGATGAAATTCTTGATAGAAATTTTTGATAGAATGCTTGATAGAAATGCTTGATAGAATGCTTGATGAAATGCTTGATAGAATTATCGATGAAATGCTAAGTCATCCTTTTAAAATGTACATATATGGTTTTAAAAAAAACAAAGTCTTCCCAAACCATCACACCATCATGTGATGTGGAGACAACATACATGAAGAAAATATAGGAAGGTGGAAGATGATGTGTTAAATTTGTGTGAGTAGGTTTGGGGTGTGGATGTGAACAACATTTTGAGGTTTGATACAAGCATGGGATTCTTCATGAAGAAAGTTAGACTAGTTTGAAAGACAAATGTATTCTTATATTTGGATCTTTGGTTTCCCTGCAAACCCACCAATAGAATCCAATTTAATGTGAAAAAAGGTTTTGAAAAGAGAAATGTCCATACAAGTCTAAGAAATGAACCATTCCTTTTGTAAAAATCATTGTTTCAAAAGTGATTCAAGAAGGATGAGTTATTATCCTTAGAATATCAATCATATAGATCAGACCCAACCTTTATCATTCTACAAGTGGATGATCTCTTGGAAAGACTAACTCAATTGTATTAAGACAAATAATGGTTTAGAATAGACACCTTACCTGGAATAGGAGTATAGGCACATCGAAAGAGTGGATACCAAGGCCATTGATCATGAAACAATAATATAAGAGATTTCATGCGATGAATTGATTCCTTAGATGTATCATATGCAGACCTCACAGGGTACATTATTTTGGAGACATAAGACAAAGGATAAGAAAGGACAATGCCTCAATGGGTTATTTTGTTATAAGGACTATGAGGTCATAGAGATAGACAACATGGACCAAGAAATAGTGAGTGTTTATAATGTTGTGAACCAATATATAGAAGAATAAAACAAGAAAACAAAGGATGATGAAGACATGATTTCTAAATGGAAAATGGACACGGAACATGTATGGGATATATGGAAATGAAACCTTTATAGATGAGACATGAGAAATAAGTTAGGTAAATTGAGGAGGATATGGTGTATAGGGATGAAAAAAGACAAGAATGAGTCGTGGGCTAGAAAACAAAAGGACATGAAAGTTTTTCCAATCGTAGACAAAGTCAAGGAAATGGGAATGAGGACCCCCATAGGTGAAACAATCTTAACATATATACCAAAGGAAAATGAGATAAAATGAAGAGAGTGGATGAAGGAGAAAAAGGACAAAACAATGAAGGTCTCTTGGACTTGTCCTCGTATAAAGAAGCAACTAATAAACAAGACAATGAATGCACAACTCTTATAAACATAGCATATGATAATACCATATGGCAGAACCCCAACATTCTTATGGATAAGAGAAAGAGAGAAGGGACTAAAAGGTAGCATCAATCAATGAAATGAGTGAAAATCAAGGATAGAAGAAGGTAGCAGAGAAAATGAAAGAATATAAAGGTAGGAACCAATGAAAGGAAGAAATATTTGAGAAAAAAAAAATTAGTAGAAGAGTAGATAAAAAAGTGGGACAAGATGAGAGAGGATGAGAAGCAATAACCTAAGAAGACTATAGAATAAAAGAGTCAAACAATGGAAATAATACAAAGAAATAGGTCAATGCAAAGGTGGATCTAAGAGGAGAAGACAAAAAAAGGAGTAGGAGGATAAAGACAAATTTGTAGATGAATATGTTCCTAGTGAATATGATAAGGAAAAATATGCACAGGTAATCATTAAATTCCAACATAATAGAGGACATGAAATTAGAGATACTAAGGACATAGAAGATACCTTTTTGCAACTAGGAATTGTACAACAAGTGGTAGATCGAACTAGTAAATGTTGTAAATTTATAATTAAAAGAGCTCGAAAACCATTGATTTCAATACAACAAGAATGGAACATGAATGTAGAGGATGTTTTACAAACAAATTTTAAATCACAAAAGGTCCAATATAAACCACAAACACTATTGGAATTTCATTAAATAAATAAATTGTTTATCATGCAAGTAGTTTTTCCTAGGATAGGGGACAATCCTAGATGGCTAATGACATATTAGGATTATGAATTCAACGATATAGAGATTGAAGGAGAAATTTCCTTGCCCTGTCAAAAGGGTCTCATTAGGTCATGACTATACAATGTGGTGGATATATTTCTTATATGAAGTTCATGGTTTTGTAAAAAGGGAAACGCACAATAATATAAATCCACCCTAATTATTTCTTGAGGGAGAAACAAGGGTACTATGATACCACAATAGGGGAAGAGGAAAGGGGATTTTGGATTTATTTAGTCTTATCATTTTCCTTGGGGTACTATCTTTTCTTGCCTATGTATCCTTACAATGTTCCCATCAATATTTGACTTTTGGGTTGGTCTAAGTAAAAGTCTCATATGTGTCACATCTTGAGGAAGAGAGAGGGGTCTCACGCAAGAAAATGTTTTGGATTGTCTTTCCCATGTAGGATGGTTGGAGAGAAACCACGCTTAGAATTTTCACAATAGTTGAGACAATCCTTTAGACCTAGAACCCAATTGTTGTTCCTTCTTAGAGGCCTTGAGAGCCAACTATGATGCATAAAACCTGTGAATGGTACCCATAGGCCAAATATCCCTTAGAGATGGTTTGTGTGGTGCTTCAACGATTTGTTCATAAGCATTGAGATCAAGAATATTTGTACAGGGCCTAGGTCACTTGTTTTCCTACCTCATCCATGGTATATCTCTTGATACAAAATCTTATTTTCCATAATATATTAATGGTGCACACATTCCCAATATAAGGACTTTGTCTTTGCCATTAGGCACGAGAAATATTTTCTTAAAGAATAAGGCCCTTGTTTTCTTCCCCGAAATATGGTATGCACCTTGGACTTCATTTTTGGTTCCTAGTTCAGTGACTTTGACCTCAATAATATTTATTTTATGCCAAAGTTCCTTGTTTTCCTCCCCTAGCCATGGCATAAGCCCACGATCCTTTCTTATTATGGAAAATGTACTATTGGCATGAAATATCCCACATGGATGTGAAATATACCCTATAAGTGTCTTGTGTGGTTGTACAAAGACTACATCGCAAAGATCAACGAGAAGATTGAAATTGGGCCTAAGTATCTTATGTTCTTTCCCTAACCATGGGTAAGATCCAAAGTGCCATACGTGATGTCCAAAAATTGTGAATAGTGATTGTATCCCACCTAAAGTCCATAGATCCCTTAAAGAGGATTTGTGTGGTGGTTTGAAGCCTTGTTCATGGCCATTAAGGACAAGAAGAGATTTTGAGGGCCTAAGGCCATTATTTCCATCCCATGGCCATGGTAGAGGTCCTAATAGCCATCATTATTATTTAAAGCATACCAATGTTGCCCATATTCCTAATTGGAGGCCTTGATCTTGGTCATTAAGCACATAAGGTTCATTTAAATCCTAATTCCCTTTTCTCCTTCCCTTGATGATAGTACAAGCCTAAACTCACATATGTGTTGTGAAAAAATACTAATTGTGTCCAAATCCCACCTCAAGTCCAAATATGCCTTACAAATTATCTACATGATCATTCAATGGTTAGTTCATAGATCTTGAAGTGAAGAAGCTTCATTTTGGACCTAAGGTACTTGTTTCCTCTCCTATCCATGGTACACACCTTGAGACATATTCTTATTATGAAAATGTACCAATGTTTCCAAAGATACCCTACATAGATCTTGTGTAGTTCTTTAAGGATTGCATCACAAATATCATCCCTGATAAGATTCAAATATGGCCTAAGCACGTTATGTTCTTTTATATACATTATGCCCACAACTTGTGAATGGTTACCATATCCCACCCAAATTCCATATATCCCTTAGAGAGGATATGTATGATGGTTTGAGGCCTTGTTCATGGTCATTATGATCAAGAAGATTTATTTAGGGCCTAAGGCCCTTTATTTCCTCCCTTGGCCATGGTATCGGTCTTGAAACCCATTCTTTTTATTGAAAACATACTAATGGTGCACACATTCCCAAATAGAGGCATTTTTCATGGCCATTAAGCATAAAAAAACTTCATTTAGGGAAGAAGGCCCTGATTTTATTACCTTGGTGATGATATAAACCTTGAAGTACATATATGGTGCAAATAAAATCCCAATGGCACCCATATCCCACTAGAAGTTCAAATACCTCTCAAATAATATCTACATGGTTATTTGAGTCCTATTTCATGGCCCTTGAATTTAAGAACTTTCATTGTGATCTTAATGTTCTTGTTTTCTTCCACTAGACATGGTACAAGCCTTGAAAATTGTTCTTATTATGAAAAAACTATTAATGGCACCAAAGATCACACACAAAGGATAAAGATTTTTACATATGTCTTGTGTTGTTTTTGACAACTTCATCATGAATCTTAATCCTAAGAAGATTTAAATAGGATCTAAAAACTTATTTTCTTTCCATGACCATGGAAAATACCTAAGTTCCATACATGGTGTAAAAAATTGTGAATGACATCCATATCCCACCCAAGCACCACAGTGTATTAAATAGGATAGATGTGGTGATTTGAGGTCTTGTTAATGGCCAATGAGCCAAATAAAATATGTTTAGGACCTAAGGCCCTTTTTTTCCTCTCTATTCATGGTACACACCTTGAGACCTATTTTCATTATGAAAATGTACCAATGGTTCCAAATGCAACTATATTGCAACTATATTCTCAAATATTGGTGAGTGTTCAAATGAAACTATATTGTATCTTATGCAACTATATGCAACTATATTGCAACTAATGCAACTATATGAAACTATATGAAACTTATGCAACTATATTGCAACTTATACAACTATATACAACTATATTGCAACAATTTTGTATGCAACTATATGAAAATATGCAACTATATGAAACTATGCAACTATATGCAACTATGCAACATGGAACTTATGCAACTTAAGAAACTTTATGGAACTTATGCAACTTTACGCAAATTTATGGAACTTATGAAACTTTATGCAACAATGCAACTTATGCAACTATGAAACTATATGCAACTATATGCAACTTATGCAACTATATGCAACTATATGACAGATAGGTGTGGCAATTCAAACTTTATTCAACTAAATTCAATTATATGAAATTGTGTTGGTACTATATTGAAACACATGAAACTATATGAAACCATATTGCAACTATATGCAACTTATGCAACTATATTGCAACTTATGCATCTATATGCAACTATATTGCAACAATTTTGTATGCAACTATATTGAAACTATATTGCAACAATTTCGTATGCAACTATATGCAAATATGAAACTATATGCAAGTATGCAACATGCAACTTATGCAACTTAAGAAACTTTATGGAACTTATGAAGCTTTACACAACTTTATGCAACTTTATGCAACTTTATGCAACAATGCAACTTATACAACAATGCAACTTATGAAACTATGAAACTATATGAAACTATATGAAACTTATGAAACTATGTAACTATATGCAACTATATGACGGATAGGTGTGGCAATTTGAGCTTTATGCAACTATATGTAACTATATGATGGATAGGTGTGTCAATTTCAACTTTATGCAACTAAATGAAACTATATGAAACTGTGTTGGTACCAAAAACGTATATTGGCATGATAACTTATCTTCTTGTTTTAATGAGTGTAGGTACCACCAAATAGGAATCTGTCGGATATATCTTCCTTGAGTGATGATCAAGATATAGTAATAGAGGTTGAAAGTGAGACATGTTGTACTAGATCTATTGGTTCTAGATTAACTAGGTTGGAAATGGTAAGGAAAAGAGTTTGTACCCGCATGCAATTTTTTATTGCCAATGGAGGGTCGTCTACTTATGATGTTAAGAGCATAGGTGACATTGAGTTTCCCTTGAGGTATAAATATCTAGTGCAATGATGGCATAAAGGTCATCTATGGAACTATAATCGAATTGATGGAGAATGTCAGACCATTATACAGATACAATCACTGGTTGATGTTGGTCCAATATACACAAAGTATGTAGAGATTGTAACATCCCGCTCTGGTGCACTAAGAACACTTATTATTTGAGGACACTTTCTCGCAAGTGATCTGGACCCTTTTTGATGTTAGACCTTTTATATTTGATTATGATGTGATTGAAATATGACATGATGTGTTACTATTTTATGTAGACGGGTGCTATTGACTCAGTTTATTGAGTGTGCAGGGGTTTTGACCTTGAGGATGCAGAGGCATCGGTAGAACCCCCTTGGACTCCGGACTGAGTCAGGGAGTGTGCTTTTGGGTTGATATGTTTACTATGATGTTTCATTTGATTTGATGATTGTTTTTGACATTTCTGACATGATTATTGTTGATGCAGGCTGACCATAGCTTTCCGACCTGACTCACATATGGAGTAAAGGGGCCACACACGATTGCAGAGAGGTTGAGGGAGAGGGGTGGACAGCAGCCCTGCCACCGCCTGCTAGCACTCCCGCCATGGCTCGAAC
>JZKD02S2123163.1:224076-243540 GCA_000966675.3 Picea glauca
AGCACCCAGGAGCGCGTGGACACCAACCGGAGCAGGGCGAGCAGGCCAAGGTATGTTTTGGTTTTTGATGGAATGGCTGTGTTTATATTGATGAATGCTTTCAGTTATGATAAGGATTAGATAGAATGGTTGCAATTCTTCTTACTGGGCGTTTTCCACTGTGGGTTTCTCTTTTCCTGGGATGGGCGTTTTTCTCTGCAGTAGGGTTTTCTTTTTATATGATGGGCGTACACTTTTTCCTTATATATACAGTTGCAATATATATATGGTGAGTTGGTTCCTTTCAGTGGTTCCTTTCCTTTACTTGGGCGTCTTTATACATCCAGTGGGCGTGAATTGCAGTAGGTTTTCTCTTTGCGTTCGGCGTTTTATCTCCTCTTCTTCTGTTATCTTGATGAGTCGTTTTCGTATGGCTTTCGCTTACAAATGCGAGGGCTTTCATTTTGTTGGGGTATGGGCACATCCTTTCTGGCTTTTCATGATGGTTCTGGGCCAGTGTAGAGATCATACGCATATCTACTCCATTACTGGTCATAAAAAAAAAAGATTCACAGCCGAGTGTGTTTTCAGTGTTGGGTTATCGAGAAGGTAATGCCCAAATCAGTTTTATTGTTTGGTTGATTTTAAATGTTGTTAACCCCAGCTTCTGGTGTTCCCTATTGCGACTCACGCTTATTTTATTGCGATGGTAGTAGTGGGTTTTTCTAGTTTTTATTTACTTTTGATTTCTCAATATAAACCCATGGTTTTCCACTGAGTAGATATTACAATAACTTCCGGAAGGCGACCTCCATTTTGTTATTTCAGAAGCTTCCAATACTCGAAAACAGCGCATGAACCCTTCAACACGCGTGAACCCGGGGACCCTGGGAGTTGTCCATGCCTGCATCTTTATTTATCAACCCTAAGTCCTATTAAATATATTTTTGCTTCACCTTTTATCAAGTTCCAGCTGTGCGCAGGGGGGGGGAACCTTCTGGTATGTGTGCGCCAGACTGGGCAAATTTTTGTATGCTGGTCGATCCTTTAGCCAATCTCACTTCTCGTGTTAAGTTTATTTAAAATCCATATGGGAATAAGTGTGAGTGGGTCCGTTAAAGGGAATTGTAAAGGTAGGGGCCCAAATTCCGACCACGAAGACCGACACATACAATCGAACCAACAGCCTCTCGCAGCTCCATTTATTTCACCTTGGGTGTTGCGACTGTGTGTAGGAGTCGTGACCAACATAACTTAGTTAATGATATTTTAATCGGGTAAAAAACAAAACTGTTTTTGTAAACGAAGTTCAACACGAGCTTAACACCTGTGGTATTTCAAGAATGTTAGGGCGGACTACAAATTTCCTTTAGCAACGCATAAAATACCATGGTTATTTATTTATTTTTCTTCTCTATCCCTAATTTTCACAGCGTGTTGTTAAATGTTATTGCCCCCTGTAGCTTCCCTACTTCTTTTTCCAGCCTTCAGAAGTATGCGACTGCCATATTTTTACTCCCCTTAATACACGTTTTATATGGTGCTGGAGTAAAAAAAAAAATTGAATGCGCGTCTGTAACCTTCAAGTAACTGTGAAGCGTAAATAGGTAAGCCTTATCCGCACTCCTCCAGTTTTGAGCCATGTGTCTGTGTGATGTTTGGGATGAATTAATAAAATGTGGTTGGATTGAATATTTCGGGTTGTGTGATCAGAACTTCATTTCCCATCAAAAATTTGATTAGAAAAACACGTATCATTTAATACTGTACTGCCACCGGAATTATTAATGAGCAACTTTATTTATCTATCGAAATGTATAGTTTATTATTTAGTCAAATTTGGTTGCAGTTTAAGAGTTTTTATCAAATTGATTTAGGAAGTAAACAGGCTTAAAATATTTATGTTGTGAATGTGTGACATCGACTCATCATCTTAAGCCCGAAAGGGATATGGCACTTGCTTATTAATTCTTGGGAATATTGGTATTTGATATTTTGACAAACCCTAATTACGGTGATTCCTAAAGTTGTAGATTTATTGTTGGTTAAACGTTTTACCTTTGTTGTTGGGGATATAAATCTAGATAAATAGTTGCATTGTTATTTAAACTATGTTTTATTATGTAATGGATTTAAGAGCTTAATTTGCAAAGGAATACTTGTATATATTGCAATAAAAATAATTGTTTTATTCGCAATATCAATATTTGTTTAATTGTCTTGGTATTTTGCAATAATAAGGTTGTCTTAAATTGCCAAGGCAATGTTGATGGCTAATTTGCAATATTAATATTGCTTACTCGCCATGGTGTTACTTGTTTAGATTGCACTAAAATATTGGCTTAATTGAATGTCAATGATGAGGTTGAATTGCAATGTGAATATTGTTTAACTAGAAGTGCTAGTGATGATGTTTAAATTGCAATAATAGTACTGTTTTAAGGTTAATGATGATGGGTGATTCGCTATGTTATTATTTGTTTAATTGAACTATTCATGATGAATCTTTCTTAATTTAATGTTATTATTGTTTAGGATGCAAGAATGATGTTGCGTAAGCTGCCATGATGAACTTGTTGTATTTAATGTTATTATGGTTTAGAATGCGATATAATGATGTTGCGTAAGATGCCATGAAGAACCTTGTTTAATTTATGCTATTGAGGTTTAAATGAAATGTAATAATGGTGCTTAAGCTACCGTATTAACCTTGTTAATTTAGTGTTGATATTGTTAAAATTTACCATGTGATGATGATGCTCAAACTGCTATGATGACTTGTTTATTTAATGTTATTATCGTTAATTTGAATGCTGAGGTTGAAGCTTAAACCGTGATAATAATATGGCTTGATTGCAATGGAAATACTGTCTAAATGCATTAATAATATTCATTTTTATTTGCAACGTTAATAATGATGGTAGAATCGCAATGTCAACCTTGGATTAATCGAAGTGTTCGTGATGAGCATTGGGTACCTATGATAATTAATGGAGCATTTGGTCTTGATTGATGTCTTTGGGTCCCAATAATGATTGCTCGATTGGAGTCCTCCTGACTTGCGTCTCCCGTAGAGGTCATGATTGTCCCTAATTTTGTAGTACTTGGTGGTTTTGTATTGCGTAGTCTGTTAGTGTCGGGTGGGATCTAGACACCTCTTGTAGCTTAGTATTTATGTCTGTGTGTAAATCCGGTGGAAGGAACCCAGTGCCGTATCAATAGTCTCGGGCTGTTTAAAGGCACAGTTCCACTCTTGCGACACACTCTAAGCCGTATCAGTAGTCTCGGGTTGTTTAAAGGCACAATTTCCACTACTGCGACTCTACTATTGGATTCTTTCATTCTGCGACAGTACTGTACCTAACCCCTGGTGTCTTTTTCTGCTTACAGCTGCTAGTTGCACGCCTTATGTCCAGGGGTGTTTATTTCTTGTTTTCACTATGATATGTCGGGTCGTCTTGATTGCGTTCATCTTACTTGCGTCTTGTTGGTTCGAGTGGTGACATAGAGTCAAGGGGGTTGTATCTTCTACACGCGCACACACACTTTAAACAAACAAAAAAAAAAAAAAAATTGCAACTATTTTCGAAGTTGTTGTCGTAACCATGAGGGGTGTTACAGAGATACAGAGCTATCGCAAATTGTATACGACTACTAGATAACAATAAAAATAAAGAGGCAAATATGTATATTGATGGAAGGCCAAACGCTACTAGAAACATTGCGACCTTTATAAATAGTACACGACCAGTGGAAACAACTAATAAACAAAATTGCATATTTGAGGCACGTGAAGGAAATTGTATATTTGTATGTGCAACAAAACCAATAGTTCCAGGTGAAGATTTGTTGATCGATTACAACTTAAATCAAATAGATGGAGGGGGTGTGACTATGGGGGTAAATATCTTACATACCATTCAAGTCAACCTTTGATCAATCATTGTTACAATTTATTACTGCATAAATTTTTTACAATTACTTTCATAACTCTTGTTGATTAATTTACTGTCTCAACATCTATCCAGGGTGACCTTGGAAAGGCACCCACTTCGCCTCAGCAGGTAAATGTTAAATATAGTAAAAAAATTATGACTACAACAACTAAATTTCATAAATCTCATTATTGTTTTTCTATTATTACTGCAATATTTCATTTTCTTAATGTTACAGGTGAATTTCATATCTTTTATTGATTGATTTATTGTGTCAACATCTGTCCAGGGTGACCATGGTAGAAAATCACCCACTACATCTCTCCAGGGTGACCGTGGAAAGGCACCCATTGTGCCTCAGCAGGTAAATGTTAAATACAGTAACAAATTATGACTACAACAACTAAATTTCTTAAATTTCATTATTTGTTTTCTGATATTACTCCAATATTTCATTTTTTAAATGTTACAGGTGAATTTCATAACTTTTTTTTATTGATTTATCATGTCAACTTCTGTCTAGGGTGACCGTGTTCGATTTTCACCTGCTACATCTGTCGAGGGTGATTGTGGAAAGGAAGACATAGTGAATCACCAGGTAAATGTTAAATACAATAACAACTTATGACTAAAACAACTAAATTTCTAAAATTTTGTTATTATTTTTCTGATATTACTGCAATATTTCATTTTTTTAATGTTACAGGTGAATTTCATAACTTTTGTTGATTGATTTATTGTGTCAACATCTGTCCAGGGTGACCATGTCCGAAAATCACCCTTTACATATGTCCAGGGTGACCATGGAAACAAACCTACAATGCCTCACCAGGTAAATGTTAAATACAATAACAACTTATGACTACAACAACTAAATTTCTCAATTGTTAAAGTTCATCTCATTAATTTTATTCATCAATGTATTGTGGCATGGTCAACGTGGGAAGGATCCCATAAAGGATATTGATGAGGCCAAAATATTTTATTCAAATGACCCAATGATAACTATAACGAAGCCCTTAAAGAAGACTAACATATAATATCTAGGTTTGATTAGAAAAAGACCCCTAACAAAAGAGGACAGGGAAAGAATTGTAGAGCTACAAAACAAAATAACTAATTTTGGGGTAAGTGGCATGTTCACATATTTTTATTAGCTATGACAATTTCATATTCATTTTTTAGTTTTATATTTTGTTTATGATCTGATAAAATAAAAATTTCCATTTGTAGGAGTTTTTAAACCTCGTGCGTGGGGAACCTGTTGATCCTGCAATTTCTATAGGTAGCAGTGATGGTCCAATGCAAAAAAAAGGTCGACATAGCAAAGTGAAAGTGAGGCTTTTGAGCCTCCTGAGGTTCCCCTCGAATCCATTAATGATCAAAATGATTTTGACTGGCATGACATGCTAGAGCATGATGAGTCGGGGCCTAGGACTCCACATGATGACTCCAAAGAGGAACATAGTGTATATGGACAAGATACTATTCTGCATGGAGAAGAACGATTTAAAAGCACCAGATCAATATATGCCACATTTCCGGTGGATGACGCATGTGTTCCAATCAACATTCATAAGATTTCAAGTAATTGTCCCATTAATTGATTCATTTTTTTCATGAAATTGAAATGGACATTTGCTGAGATTATTATAAATTAATGGATAACCTAATTCTGCAAGAAACAATGTTTTCTATAAAAACTTACATGAAAAATCATTCGAGTTGTTTGGCCCCACCATTCGCACACACTGGAATGGCCAAGATAGTAAAAAGAAAGATGATTTAATAGATCGCATGGAAAACTTGTTCGACAATACTTCCAACAAGAAAGTGGTTAAAAAGTTAGCTGGCGAGATTTTAAAATACACCAGGGCCCAGTATAGGGATAAATTGCAAATAGACCTCAAGCAAGAGCACCCTCCCATGGTTCCCGAGAAAGAGTGGAAGGCGCTAATAGAGGATGCAAAGGAGAACTTGTTTAAAAAACAAGGATGAAAAACATGAGAAGGCCAAGCAAGGTACAACATATGTCATATTATCAGTGAAATATGAGCATTTATGTTTTTCTTTCTTGTTTTAAGTAACAATTCCGATATCTATTTTTTTTCAAAAATTCCATATGTGGGCTACCAGACACCTCCAAAGCAACAAAGTCTAGAGTGGAAAAAAATGGCCAGCATAAACTAGGCCATGGTGGCTACGGAAAACTAAAATCTCGAATAGTAAGATTTAAATGATTAACCATGGTTAATATTTATTTAGCAGTAGCGAACAAATATATGTTTTTGTTATTGGTATTCTTAATGGTGTTATGCATTGTAGTTAAATATGTTCGACACTATTGCCACCGAGGAGGACCTAAATCTTGGTTACAAGCATGGTTTTAAAAGTGTGATTGAATATAGAAGAGGCTTGGGCCAGACTCCTATCTCCCTAGCCACATAGGTAAATCAAATGAATAATGAAACCACAATAACACTCTTGTAAAGTCTATTCATATTTTATTATATCACCCTTAACTAAGTATTTATGTTTGTTTTCAAGCAACAGTGCTACCGTACTAGTGAATCCAATGGTATTCAACAAACACTGTGTCAAACAAGGGTGCACATGTCCAGTGATAGTGTAGAGCAGAGTACCCATTCTAGTATGTATGCTTCAGAATTAGAAATATTTATTGTGATTGTAGATATTAACTTCCTGACTTATACTTATATATTATCTACTCAAAATTGAAGAGAATGTAGCTCAGGAGGGTGAAATGCGAGAGAAACCATGTTGACAGGAAATTAACATACCAATTGTCACAGCTACAGAGGCAGGTAAAGAGCAATAGTGTAATGTTAATCAAAATAATGAATTAGTTATTTCAATTATATTTCAAAATATCGATATGATCATTTTCATTGTTCTAGTTCATGACACTGAACAGATGATAGCTAACCCTTCTCAGCGACATACTAGAAGTATGGTACATGAGTGCACACAAATAGTAGAAGGATAGGGCACACAAAATACAATGTCCTTGGATGATTATGATGTCCCAATTGTCAGTTTTATGAATGTAAAAAAACAAAAATCAATAAAAAATTAGATGTATAGATTCATGTCTTGTATTTGGATATTTATTGATGTTTATATGTTCATATGTTTTGATGACTATCCTAGTTATGTTGGATTACTTACAGGGGGGGTGAATCAGTAATAGAGAAATTTAATCCTTTTTAACCATATAATCCAAGTGTTATGTCACTGAAGCATTATCATCCAATAACTGTAGAGAAAATAAGCAATGAACAAATGAAAAAACATACACATACATAGTACACCAGTGTTTTACGTGGAAACCCAAATCGAGAGAAAAACAAAGAATGATTTTTCTTATATGTCTTGAAGAATTGCATTCATTGGAAGCACCAACTTCCTTTGTTTTTGAGCTACAATTGGAAGGATTCTCCAAACCCTTAGTTTCTCAGGCTACAACCTGAGGGAAGCTCCAACTTCGCAATTTTCTAGCTACAACCAGAAGGAGGCTACAACCCCCTATGTTCTCTAGCTACAACCAAAATGTGGCTAAAACCACCTATCATTTCCCCATCCTGCCACCCTAAAGTAGAATTAGAATCATGGAACCACTTTCAACCTATCACTATGAGATATACCGCTGTAAACCTGTACTAATAAACTTGAACCATGCATCAACCATGCATCAACCTGTACCTCAACTTGTAAACAACCTGTACCATAAACAAGTGCATCCAACCATGTACCAAGTATGTACCAATCATGTGTCAAATACTAATCAAATATGACTCACCAATATGTACCAACATCATCAACTATACACCTCATGTATGTGCCAACTCATCAACTACTTGTCTCAACCATGTAATCAACATGTACCTCAACCAAAATCCCTCATCAATTTCATCATCCAAATATGATTTGTAGCTCTATAATAGACCTAGTGTATATGATCACATTCTTTCAAACCTTCCTTAACTTGAACAACAAGAGACCATCATGTTCATCAAACTTTTATTTAGTCTCAGATGCCTATTTTTGGATTAGTCAACAACCCTAAATTGAAGTAATCATAACTTTGTACATGTAATGTATAAATATTTGAAACTAATACACAATGTTATTCAGTGTGTTTTATGTAATTCGTCCAGGCTTCACTACTTGGAACCTCTCAGAAAATGAGTTATAGAAAGAATGACATACCTTGCTGAATTCTGGCTTATTCTAGAGAGCGACCTTGTAGAGCGTGCCACACATAGAATATTTGTTGAATTGATATGAAACTGTTACAAAACATACTAAATATTGTACCCTAAATAATACATCTGGGTTCAATAAATTTGGATTTTTTATGAAGAAGTTATGACATTTTTACCCGAAACACCTGTTTTTTACTAGTTTCGGGACTAGCCACAAACCTTATTTTCCACGGAGTGTAACTCCAAAAATACAATGACACACAAGATTAATTTATTGACACAGATACTTGGATATGTTTTGTCAATGACATAGAAATTTCATGGCCTGACTCATTATAGAAACAACGTTATAGCAAAAATAGTGAGATGACCTGTAAATAACATACCTTAGAAAGCACCATCAAAAGAATTTATCCTTCCTTGCATTTTGGCCTTTTTTTATTCACCTTCCCTCATAATTTTGTCTTATATATCCTTGGTTACCTCAGACACCTATATATATTCAATAATCTCAAGTGTGATTAAAATGAGAGAGCCTTGCCTCTTACTTATACTCTCCAAGTAGCATCCTTAAAAACATCTTCTAGGTTACTTGGCCCCACTTTCCTTATTTTAGGGTTAACCCACTTCTTATTTCTCCATTAAATTTATTATTGAAATAATTTATTTTGTATTCACTTTGAATTATAATATAGTCATTACTTCACTTTATTATTTACCTTTAAAAATATCTTAAACCACTTTGACTACTTTGACCTTTTGTGGCTTCTAGATGATATATGAGGGTTCTCCAACTTCGTATGGCCATAACTCTCTAATGATGAGGCATTATGTGACGTTCCACATACCACCAAAAATGGAATTGCATGTAATATTCATATTGAGTAGTATTATCTAAAAGTATATCATAACTCATATCGTTATCCATCAAACAAACTTGGGTCCATTACCCTAACCTGGGGTCTCCACCTTCTCATGGCCATAACTCTCTAACCGTGAGGAGTTATGTGACGTTCCACATACCACCAGAAATGGAATGACAAGCACTATCCATATAGGATAGTTTACTTGATAAATTCATTATCCTTCATCTCATTATTCCACAATTAATAATGGGTTCTCTTACCCGCAAAGCGTCTTCCCGTGAGGGATTTCACCATAGGGGCTGACTTTGGAGTTCATACATCTTTAATTCGTATCAACCATGACAAGAAAATAATGAGTCATCTTTACATCAAATAATATTGGGTCCATTACCCAAACCGTTTTGTTTTGGGGCTTTCTTCAAGGGTTGACATCAATGACAACCAACCTTAATCAAAAATCTCCCCCTTTGGCATTGATGGAAACACTCTGATGCTATATTGAAATCATATCACTCGTGCTTGCCCTGGAACCATGCCTCTATCCTATGTATCAAATAAATTTTCCTCTGTCCTTTGCATCTATCAAATCTTCTCCCCCTAGAACCATGCCTCTATCCTCTGCATCTCATACATGTCTCCCCCTTTGTCATCAATGGAAAAGTTGTCTTTCCATCTGGGGCTGCTCCCCCAGACTAAACTGTTCTCTTATGGTGCTTCCTCATGTACATCTAAGACATATAAGATAAGCATTAAAAAAGCATTAAAAAAACATTCATTTTGGAGTAGAAATAACACTAAGTCTTTGGCGAAGATATTCAAAGGCTTCCCGTGGATGTGGTTTTGTAAAGATGGTTGCCACTTGTTCTTTTGTGCCCACATAATCAAATCTGATGTTATTTTCTACAACCTATTCCTATATAAAGTGATACTTGATTGGAATGTGCTTCGTATTGGAGTGCATCACCGGGTTTTTTAAGATACTAATGACACTTGTATTACCACAATATATTGGAATGGGATCATCATACTGAACCTGTATATCTATCAAAGTTTGTTTCATCCAAAGAACATGTGTACAACATGTTTTTGATGAAATATACTCTACCTCGGCTGTAGATAGAGATACTGATGATTGTTTCTTTCTTAGCCATGATACCAAATAGTCACCTAAGTAGAGCATTTCTCCATTGGTGCTTCGTCGATCATCAATACAACCTACCCAATCTGCATCTGTGTAGGCAATAAGTGATATATCTTTTCGTTTTGGATACCATAATCCAAACTCTTCTATTCCTTTTAGATATCTGAAAATCCTCTTTACCACTAATACATGTGATTCCTTTGGTGTTGCTTGAAATCGTGCCACTTGTCCAACCGCTTGCATTACATCTAGTTTGGATGTTGTCACATATAGTAGGTTTCCTACATAGATACTTTTTGAACTTGCTCTTCTACATCTGTCGGATTCTCTTCATATTCATCTTCCTCTTCTACTTATTTTTCATATTCTTCTTCAAAAAGTTGTTCCATTGATTTGTTTTCTTCTTCCTTTGATTCCGGTCTGCCTGTTTCATCAATTGTTACATTGATGCTTTACACAACTTTGTTCAATATTAGATTGTAACACTTTTATGATTTCCTTGTACTTGAGTAACCAACAAATATTCATTTCTCCACAAAAGAGTCAAAAATTTCTATTCTTCCATCTTCTCTTTTGATGTAGCATTTGCTTCCAAAAACTATGAAGTGCTTCACATTTGTCGGTCTTCCTTTCCATAGCTCGTAGGGATTTTTATCAGTGTTGCTTCTAAGAACTACTCTGTTTTGAATGTGAACTATTGTATGCACTACCCGTGTCCAAAATATATCTGTCAATTTGGAATCCATTAGCATTCTTCGAGCCATTTCTTGTACTGTCATGTTCTTTCTTTCAACAACTCCATTCTGTTGAGGTGTCCTAGCAACGGAGAATCACCTTTTATTCCATGACTTCTATAGTAGTCCATAAATTCCTTTGAAGTGAACTCTCCTCCATTATCATATATCAAACATTTTATTCTTGAATCCATCTCATTTTCAACCATTTCCTTGTAGATCTTGAAGTTTTCAAAAGATTATGATTTGTTATTGAGAAATCAAACTACAGTCATTCTTGTATAATCATCAACTAACAACATAAAGTAATTTTCACCTTTTAAGCCCTTTGTTGTAGTTGGTCCAAGTAGATCAGTGTGAATAATTTCTAGTGGTCTTGTTGTTGAATATTCCTTTGATTTGAACCCGGCCTTTGTTTTCTTTCCTCGTTGACAATGCTTGCATAATGTGTTGGTTGGTTTCGTGATCTGGGGTATTTCTCTGACTGCTTCTCTTTTGTTACTTTGAAAAGGTTATCAAAATGCATGTGACCCATTCTTCTATGCCAAAGCCATCTTTCATATTCCTTTCCTAGACAACACTTTTCATTTCCAATTTCACTTAACACATATATGGTGTTTGAAGCTCTTGTAGTTGTACCGACCAATTTCCCTGAACCTTATTTTCTTATCTCACACTTTTCTGAATCAAAAGTAATTTTATGACCTTGGTCACACATTTGAATCACACTTAAGAGATTATGTTTCATATCTTCTACCAGTAGAACATTTTGAGCCTTTTCATTATTGTTCCCAATTCGGACTGTGCCTTCTCCAATGATTTTGGATGAATTATCATTTTCGAATGAGACTGATCCATTTTTTTCTTTTCGTAATGTAAGAAATTTGTCTTTATCACCTATCATGTGTTTTGAACATCCATTTTCAACATACCAACCATCTTTCTTCTTCTTATCTTGTAGAGAGACTATGCATTTTTCATTGTTATACTGATCTTGCTTTCTTATCCATGTCATTTTCTGAGGTTCTTGTGTTTGACTATTGTTATTTTGTTGAGGTTCTTTAGGAGGGA
Source organism: Picea glauca (assembly GCA_000966675.3). Taxonomy (NCBI): domain Eukaryota; kingdom Viridiplantae; phylum Streptophyta; class Pinopsida; order Pinales; family Pinaceae; genus Picea; species Picea glauca. Next base: position 236,029 of record JZKD02S2123163.1, read on the forward strand.
CTGTCATTCTGAAATCCTTGTCCATGTGTCCAAAATTGTTACATTTGTAACATTCCACTTCAGTGCTGAAAGATTCAAACATGCTATAACTTATTCTTTGTGTGTCACTAGGTCTCCTTGAATAATCCCTTTGTGTATAACTCTCAAAGTTGTTACTGTTCTTGTTGTTAGCTCTACAATTCACAGCTTTATGTCCAAAATTATTACATGCATAACATAAACCAAAAAATATAGTTTGATTCTTGGGAGTTGAATATCTTCTGAAAGGAGGTGCTCTTATGAATCATTCTTCTTCTTGAGGCCTATCTATCTAATGTTGATTTTGAAATTTGAATCTTCTTGGTGGAGGATTGTCCCTATAATCTTCCTTGTATATCTTCCTATCCTCTTTGATTATTTATGCATAGCTCTTTGGATTTGTTTCTTGGTTTATTGTTTTGGAGCTTGATCCATTTTCTGTCTGATTGTATGCAAGTCCAGACTTGTCAAGATGAGATTTTTTACTGTTGATAATGTCATCCAGAACTTTTGAGCTATTTTTCATATTTTTTTTTTTAATATCCTTTCTTAGTGTGACAACCTCTACTTCCAAGTTTCCAATGCTCTTGTCATTTTATTCTAGTTGTTCTTTGAGTGCTTCTTTAATTCTTTTATCTTGTTCTATTTGAACATTCAATTTTGTGATCATTTGTTCTAGTTCTCGAGTGTCCTTTTTCTTGTCTAGTTATGGTTGTAGTTTCTTATTTTTCTTCTTTTCTCTTCTGATAACTTCTATGTCACACATTAATTCTTCTCGATAGTCAACTTTTTCCTCTTCAATTTATTTTTTGACTTCTTCACATTCTTCTTCGGCTTCTTCATATTCTTCTTTGGAGTCTTCTTTGTCAGAGTCTTTTATTTCCATGAATAGAATTCTTCCTGCCTCATTGTCACTGACTTCATCTTCATCTGTGATGAGATGTATTCTTTGGTGTATAAGTTTTTCTTGAAAAATTTATGTGTAGTTCTTTTTCCTTTATATGTGTGTTTTCCTTTTGAGTAACCTTCATCATTTCTCTTTTTCTTATGAGGACGTTTGTTAGAAAAATGACCAATACCATCAAAATTAAAACAAATTAAAGGGAGCTTACCTCTATACCTACCGTTGGTTCCCTTGTTCGGTCTTTTGATAAAGTTGGCCACTTCTTCATCATCTTTCGAGGCGTCATTGTTGCTTCTATATTATTCTTTTTGCTATTTCTTTTTCTTTGATCTTTTGGATGCCTTGAAGTCTACTTATTTTACATCTAGATTTTCCTACTCAGTTCTCATTTCATATGTTGTGAATATTCCATGCAGTTCATCCATGCTTATTGAGTCTAGATCTGATCTTTCTTCTAGTGTTGATATCTTAGGGTTGAATCTTATAGGAAGAGATCTTATTATCTTTTGAACAATTACAGATTCTTCAATTTCTTCTCCCAATCCAATGATTGCATTCACGGTTTCATTGACTCGTAAGAAGTAGGCTATGATATCTTCATTTTCCTTCATTTTTAGTTGTTTGAACTGGCCTCTATAAGTCTGAAGCCTTGCTACTTTGACTTTTGTATCTCATTCATAAATATTTTCAATCTTTTCCCAAATCTCTTTAGCGGATTTACAGTGTTCAACTTTGGTGAATATTGTATCACTAAGACCATTCAAAAGTTAATTTGTGGCTTTGGAATTATTCTCATGGAGTTTTACTACTTTGTCACTTGTTGGTGGAATTGTTGGTGATGTGCATCCATCTACAATTGATTGCCAAACTTTAAATCACTATGCCTGTATATATGTCCTCATCCTTATGTTCCAAAAAGAATACTTCTATCCATCAAACTGTGCTATTCCATTTTTATATGAGTTGGTACTCTCCATGATCTACCTTTCAATGGTTAAACTGATTTCTGAAGGAACCTTCTCTGAAACCAATTGTTGGATTACTGAGAAGGGGGGTGAATTGGTAATAGAGAAATTTAATCCTTTTTAACCATATAATCCAAGTGTTATATCAATGAAGCATTATCGTCCAATAACCGTAGAGTAAATAAGAAATGAACAAATGAACAAACATACACATACACAGTACACCAGTGTTTTACATGGAAACCCAAATCGGAAGAAAACTGCAAAATTATTTTTCTTATATGTCTTGAAGAATTACATTCATTGGAAGCACCAACTTCCTTTGTTTTCCAACTGCAATTGGAAGGAGGATCCAACCCCCTAGTTTCTCAGTCTACAACCTAAGGGAAGCTCCAACTCCCCAATTCTTTGGCTACAACCACAAGGAGGCTACAACCCCCTATGCTCTTTGGCTACAACCGAAAGGTGGCTACAACCACCTTTCCTTGCCTCATCCTGCCACCCTGAAGTAGAAGTAGAATGATGGAACCACTGTCAACCTGTCACTGTGAGATATATTGCTATAAACCTATACCAATAAATCTGATCCATGCATCAACATGTATCTCAGCCTATAATCAACCTGTACCTAAACAGTGCATCAACCATGCACCAACCTGTACCAAATAAGCTGTAATAAACCTGTACCATAAAAAAGTGCATCCAACCATGTACCAAGTATGTACCAATAATGTGTCAACTACCCATCAACTATGACTCATCAATATGTACCAACATCATCAACTATACACCTCATGTATGTGCCAACTCATCAACTACTTGTCTCAACCATGTACTCAACATGTGCCTCAACCAAAATCCCTCATCAATTTCATCATCCAAATCTGATTTGTATCTCTATAATAGACCTCGTGTATATGATCACATTCCTACAAACATTCCTTAAATTCAACAACAAGAGACTAGAATTTTCATCAAACTTTTCTTTAGTCTCACATGCCTACTTTTGGATTAGTCAACAACCCTAACTTGATGTAATCATAACTTTGTACCTATAATGTATAAATATATGAAACTGATACATAATGTTCTTCAGTGTGTTTTACAAAATTCCTTCAGGTTTCACTACTTAGAACCTCGTAGAAAATGATTTATAGAAAAAATGACATACCTTGTTGAATTCTGGCTTATTCTAGAGAGAGACCTTGTAGAGCATGCCCCGCACAGAATATTTGTTGAATTGATAGGAAATATTTACACAGCATACCATAGAAAATACCCTAACCAACACATTTGTTTTCATGGAATTTGGATATGTTATGAAGAAGTTATGACGTTTTAACCCGAAACACCTTTTTTTTACTAGTTTCAGGACTAGCCACAAACCCTGTTTTCCATGGAGTGTAACTCCGAAAATACAATGAAACACAAGCTTAATTTGTTACCACCGATACTTGGATATGTTTTCTCAATGGAAAAGAAATTCCATGGTTTGAGTCATTATAGAAACAAATTTATAGTGAAAATGGTTCTAGATGACCTGTAAATAACATACCTTAGAAAGCACCATCAAAATAATTTATCCTTCCTTCCATTTTGGCCTTCTCTTCTTCACCTTCACTCATAATTTTGGCTTATATATCCTTGGTTATGTCAAAAACCTATAGATATTAAATATTCTCAAGTGTGATTAAAATGAGAGAGCCTTGCCTCTTACTTATACTCTCCAAGTAGCTTCCTTAAAAACATCTTCTAGGTCATTTGGCCCCACTTTCCTTATTTTAGGGTTAACCCACTTCTAATTTCTAAATTAAATTTATTATTGAAATAATTTATTTTGTATTCACTTTGAATTATAATACACTCATTACTTCAATTTATTATTTACCTTTAAAAATCTCTTAAACCACTTTAACTACTTTGACCTTTTGGGGCTTCAAGATGACATATGAGGGTCCTCCAACTTTGTAAGGCCATAACTCTCAAACCGTGAGGAGTTATCTGACATTCCATATACAAATAGAAATGGAATGACATGTACTGTAGATATAGAATAGTATTATCTAAAAATATATCATAACTCATACCGTTATCCATCAAACAAATTTGGGTCCATTACCCAAACTTCGGGTCTCCAACTTCTCATGGCCATAACTCTCTAACCGCGAGGATTTATGTGGCATTCCACATACCACCGGAAAAGGAATGACAAGCAATATTCATATAGGATAGTTTACCTAAAAAATTCATTGTCCTTTATCTTATTATTCCACAATTAAGCATGGGTTCTCTTACTCTGCAAAGCGTCTTCCCGTGAGGGATTTCACCATAAGGGGGCCACTTTGGAGTTCATCCATCTTTACTTATTATCAACCATGACAAGACAATAATGATTCATATTTACATCAAACAATATTGGGTCCATTACCCAAACCTTTGTGCTATAGGCCTTTCTTCAAGGGTTGACATCAATGACAACCAACCTTAATAAACAAGTTATCCATGAATGTCTATGTGTTTTCTATATAAAGAAAATCATTTGTTGGGTATGGGGAATTGGGAGCAATTTGATGGGGGGGGAAGGGCCATATGAGCTTCCACCTTTAGGTGGTTGGCATTGTTCATTACAAAATAAACTATCCTCGAAACAAAGAGAATATCATTAAGGTATGCAACAACTTTATTTTGTTCTGGAGTATTTTACATAACTAAATGCATGTTTATTTTCTTATTAATTATTTACTCATATAAAAAAATTGGCTTTTATGATTCATGTAGGCCTTGGTGATGGAAATTCATCTCGTGGACAACTCTTATCAAGTTGTATGGGCTAATGGATTTGGCGAAAGGACAATGAAAAGGTAAGGGCTTTGACATGTTTTTAAAAGTAGGATTTATACTAGTAAAATTTCACAATCCTCATGAATATGTAGATATTGATATATATGCCAAGTTCCATGTGGTGTTTTTATTGTCTAATTTATTTGTTACTATCAAGTTATTTGTCAAATTTAATGTGTGGATATTGCATATATGCCAAGATCTGTGTGGTGTTTTTATTGTCTAATTTATTTCTCCAATTTAATGTGTAGGTGGTTGTACAATGCATTGAGTGTACACTCTTTACCTAGCTCAAATTTCAACTATAAATCTAGAACACTAAAGAGGTATTTTAAATATAATTTGTGTTTACTTGTAGTTTTTTTTATAAAGAAGTATAACTATTTTAGAGAACCCCCTTATACAAAGTCTTTATCCATATCCTCATTGTGGAAAATAAATTAGAAAATATTCCTCACTTCATTCATTTCCATAATCCTAACCTTATTGCTATCCTAAGTCCAAATCCTAGTTCCTATTAAACAATGCATGAAGCTAATCCCAATAATCTACACCCCTCCTCTCATCCCACATGTTAGTGAACATATTATAAGGCTCCAAAGGACACTACTACAAAATGCTTATTCTTATAATAATAATTCACATCCAAATCCTTGTACATAGATGATAAATCCCTTGATGATTCTAGGGTACACCAATGAAGCAGGAGCATCACTCCAACGTCATCAAGCGTTAGCTAGCCAGCACATCAAGCATGCATTCAATGGAAGCAGAGAGGCACAACCCTCTCATTTTTCAAATTTTGAAAAATTGTATTAAATGTTTGTAAGGCTGAAGAGCCAACACCATGCATGTGCACAAGCTATGATTAGAAACCATATTTAATGGGTGTAAAGCTGAGATCTTTTTCTGATTCGGAATAGATAACCATTCAATGTAATTGGATGTAAATTAATGAGAGTTGGTCAGGATGGAGGGAATATCTCGAGGAGCCCCTCTTTGTAAGGAGGATATTCTTTGTATCATAGAAGAAGAAGGAAGAGTAGAAGAGAGAATAGGTTAGAGAAAAGAGAGAGAGTCGAGACTTTGTTGCAGTCTGAGCTCGAACACATTGTAATTAGACATTGATGTTAATACAAGAAGTTTTTCCTACATATGTGTTTTCTATGTGTTTATGTGTCTTTTATGAATGTGGTGTGTTCATTCATGTTGTAGATTTATGTTAAGTTCCATCTACAGGAGATGGATAGATTTTCCTATCTGCGAGTTCTTTGATTCTAGGTATGGTACTTTGTGGCTTCATGTGAGAGGTTGTATGACAGAATACTGTGGGTTCTGTAAGCCAGTGCAGGGAGTAAAATTCTGAATTCTACGGAATTTCAGACAAAGATGTGCTAGAAGAGCGCACTAGCTGAGTCATTGACTCAAGGAGGAAGCCTCAAGGTTCCTAAACACCTTGAACGAGAAACTGTGCAGAGGAGAGCACAGAGAGGAGAAGAAGAATTGTCAAGAATTATGTAAAGGCTCTACCAGGAGGGCATTAAGAAAATGCACAAGATGCATTAAGGAGAACTCTATTTCAAGTTCAGTGAGAAGACAGATTCACTGAGGATTCTGGATAATTTTTCCAGGTGGGCATTGAGTTCGTGCAAGTGTGCACATAAGGAACTCTTGCTTGAGTTCATAGAGAAGAGAAGTGTCACAGGAGGAGACACTTACAGGGTTATTGAACAACTTGCAGGCTCAACAAAGAGTGCTTGAGTAGGAAGTTGCCAAAGGGCACTTACATCCCTTCAAGGAGAGAAAGGGACATAGACACTTTGAGGTCAAAGCCACAGATAAGCTCAGAAGAGATAGCACCATTTCATAAAAAGGCCCTGCAAGAGGTTGCAGAGCTCGAAGGAACCTTTGAGGTTCAGACAAATAAAGCTCAGGAGGAGGAATTCCTCTTAGAATACAGGCGAGAGCCAAGGTTACAGGCTTCGTAGCATAGATAAAGGCCGAGGCCTTTTGGAGCAATAAATCTTCTGTGGAAAAGGAAGAAGGGTATGTTCAAGGTAGAGAATAGTTGTCATTAGTTCAGTTGGAGAGGCAAGATTTGGGTCGTTGAAGTCTACATCCAGACACATGCAGGAAAGTGCACAAGGAAGAGAAATAGATCTGGTCCATCATATCTAGTGCAAAGAACCGATAGCATCGGATCCGGAGGAAGGTGCATGGAGTTTAAGCTTTGGGAGGTCGCACAGGAGAAGGGTTGAAACAGACAGTGTAGATGCTTCATGGAGAAGTGCTAAAATGTTGAGAGCCCTAGGATCACACAAGGTTGCGAGGGATTTAAGTGTAAATTCTAATCTTGTACAATATCTACTGCAAACTGATATTCACAAAAGAACAGAAAAGATACAATGGAAAATACAAACATTACACATAGATTTTTCACCTAGAAACCCAAAACGGGAAAACCAGCATATATTATATTCATACACATTGTGTTACATTGTTTACAATACAATATACATATAGGAGCCAGCGGCATCCAAAACCCTAACCCAATGACCTAGATTAGTCCAAAACCCTAATTCCTTAACCAGAAATAGAAAACCATCGGAAAAAAACCATGTGCCGAAAAACCACCTAATATCATGTGGTCCCAGAAATATGTCGTCCTGGAGAAAATATGTCGGCTCGGCCCGGCGAAAACATGTCGGCCCGAAAAAAAAAAATTGAGGACGCTGCCCCCGAACCCCCACACAGGGGGATTCACCCCCCGAGTGGGGGCCTAGC
>JZKD02S2123163.1:261675-283930 GCA_000966675.3 Picea glauca
AGGTCTTCTTACATCCGCCTTATTCTATTTTATTGAAAGGTCTTATTTAATATTGACCTTTATTACATCCGAATACATTAATCTACCTATGTGCGGGTTAGGACCTTAACACCTTGGCTTCCCCCTTCCGTGCTTGCAGAGGCTTGTGTTAGATTTTGTCCATGTTGAAAAGGATTGGTTAACATGATTGGTTGTTGCTATGTTATGAACTTTTGGGTCTCTACAAGCCGAGGAAATAGATGGGTCGGGTGGTCTTCTGCGCACAGGTTGTACGGATACCTCGCCTTCCACTTCTCATTGTTTCCCTCAACAACATTATCCGTAGGTGTTTTATCCCCCTTACCCTTCTTTCATTGTTTATTCTTTCTTTCAGGTTGTTGGGTGTCCTTTGGATTAGTTAATTGCACTGTGTGTCCATCCGATGTTTTGGTAGGGCGAGCAGCCAAAGCAGTAGTTTGGATGGATGTTGTTTGTTGTATAGACAAATACTGTAACTACTTCGTCAATTGCTCAGCGGGCTTTGTTTGTGTTGAACAAACAATACCATCGGCATGTGGTCAAGCTCTCTATCTAGTGTTATCAAATATAGAGTGTGGTGCATCTGGAAAGATCTCGTATAATAAACTGGACTGAGAATAGATTAGCTCAAGTTGTTGAGCTCCTATGATGGCATCTTCTTCGAAAAATACTCCTGACGTCACGATGTCCTTGCACAGATGTGGGACCAAACACCTAAGAAGCCACTTGAGCAGGAATGTTGGTGGTACTGGTACCTTAATTAAACTCTTTCTGCACCTCCATTCTCGAATGTGATCAGAGATATGGCCCACTTTTGTTTGTGAGAAATTGGCCATAAATTCAGTGCCAGCATCGTATCTCATGAGTAACTGGAAATGGTTTAGGAAATCCATCGCTAGTTCACTAAAGGAAGAGTATCTTGAGCGATCAAGCTCAATGTACCATTTTGTGGCACTCCCTATGAGATTATGTTGAAACAATCACAACTGTACGGAGTCATATTTCAATGAGTTAGATGAACACCAAAGGTGGAAGGTAGTCACATGATCTCCTAGATCTTCATTAGGGTTGGCTTCAAACTTTCGGATGTCCGAAGGCAACTTCGTCATCATAGGAGGCCAACGCAGATTGTGATATATTGGGTCATTCAAAAACCTTGTCAAGTCTAGAAAATGCAAAGTTGCCAGGAAAGGTAATTTGGGTTGTTGGTGATAACCTGGGAAAAAGGGGCTTGGATTTTGACTGGCACCAGGCTGCCAGAAAAAGTTTGGCTACTGGCCCAAATTCTGGTAGAAACCATGGCCATGGCCAACATATGGATTTTGCGTGTGAGGAGACATCATCGGCTGATTTCCAAAATAGGACATGGATGGTTGGGCATGCATTACATTCAAAGGACGTTGAGATGGATTTCCCAATGTCAATCCCGTGGGGATAGGCATAGTGCTTTGTCCGGGGTTCCATTGATTATGCGAATAATTACCCCAGATTGGCATTCCTGATGAGGGAACGAAGACCTACCAAGAATTCCAAGGTACTACTGTGGAAGAAGTTACTAGGTGTGCCCCCTGTGCAGGAATAATACCCTACATAGGAATAGGTTGTCTGAAACCGGGGTTTCCCCCAGTTGAGAAAGTAGTTGACGAGAATGTGTTGTTACCAAATGCACCAAACAAAGAAAACAGTGTCAAACCTACTAGAATATTATGTGAAGGTGGTCCTTGACTCCTCGCTCCAAATAAACTATGGTGTGTAGGTGGCCAAGCGGATTGTTGATGCGCACCACTGAGTGAAGGGGATGAAGGATGTATATGACCTCCCCCATAAGGGAAAGCGTTAAAAGGAGCAGGAGTTCCCCCCATGTGTCCTTGCAGAAGAGCGTTAGAGCTCCCTTCCCCCAGACCTAAAGTCTATGAAGTGGTGTAGGAAAGTAAAGGACTTGTACCTGAACTAAGCATCTCGTATGAGAACGGAGGGCCTGTCGAAGTTGGTGTGAAAGGGGTTGTGGCCACCGCCAGAGCCGGGATCGGACCACTGTGCGATGTAGTTGCAGTCGAGACCATGGTGGCCCGGACTGGTGATGGTGGGTTAGGAGGTGGAAACTCTCTTATGGTGACAACCGTATTGGGAATTGAATAATTCCCAGAAGGAGTAACAACAGTTGTTTCCATTGCTATGTGCGACACTGTCTGGCACTCGTAAGGATGAATCGATACGATGGTGGGTGTAGAAAGATCATTGTTGGAGGTTTCAAACAAAACAAAATATTGTGCTCTAATGTATACAATGGTCGATTCCTATGGATGTTGGTCGGGAACAATTTCTTGTGACCCGGTCGCTTCAAAAGACCCTTGTTGGTCTAGCTTTCGCCTTCGTGGTGGCGGGGGTGGCTCCAGTGTAACTGGCGATAGGCCAAGAAGCCTTCATGATCGGCAGAGCTCATGATCCTCCACTATGTGAGAATATAAAAGACACACTAGGGTAGACTAACCATTCAAAAACAACATGCACTAAAAAAGTCCCTATAATATAAGATAGGAAAACACTAAATTAATTGGAAGAACAGTTACAACAACCAACACTAGAGCAACTTACCGGTGCAAGTGAAACTCAAACAAGAAAGCACCCTCTAGGTATACTCTGCAAAGCATAGCCTGATGTTTGTCCTAGATACCATGGTATACCCCCGCAGTCACCTGTGTATGTCCCTAAAGAAGATAGGCAACTAGGTTCCCATCCCGTAAACAGTCACCAGGTGAGTACAGTTGAAAGTCGAGTAGACCACAATGAGTAGGGTATCGAGCCCAAAAAATGTCAAGGGAATCGAAAGCAAGTGGTCTATAAGAAAACTGAGTATATCAAACGGATTCAAGATATACTCAGTTTTCTTATATCCCAAAATGAAATCGACGAAATCCCAAAAAAAACCCTCTATATGTGTTCTCCACTACGATTGGTCCAGCTTTGGAGGGGTTATATCCACTACCTTTCTGCACATGACCTCGTGTTTATCCCCTTTTTTAGAGGGGGGTCCCAGATAACTTTCACGATACTGGACTTGGACACTCCTTAACTCAGACTCCAATGTTTGATTTTAATGGCCTTGAAGAGTTTCCTCTCCAACCTAATCCAAGGCCCTAATCCTGAACTAGTTGGTTAACCCTACAAACATAAAAGTCTACTAAATTTTAGATTTAGTGTTAATTTTATGGATTGTTTTATTTCAATGTGTATGAAAGTGAAACTAATGATGTTTGAAAGATGAAAGTAAAAAATGAACAGAAAGCTGGAAACAAAAAATTTCACTTAATGCAAATTTTCAACAACTTTTCAAATTTTTTATTTTTATTTTTTCTAAGATCTTTTGAATCAACAAACTTAAAGAAGGATTTCACTCGACTACAAGCTACTTATGATCTAAGTAAACTATCAAGAACTTAAGAAAACAAAGATTTTTCCCTGGCTACTAATGCAAAATCACACTTTTCCACCAAACAAGAAAATGAAAGATTTTTTTTTTTTTTTATTTAAATGTTGATAAAGCAAAAAGGAAAAATACCAGCAAGTAAAAAAACAAGTTTTTTTTTTTTTTGGCCTAATCACAAATCTCAAAGAATCACTTCAAGAAATCACACACTAGCAACTTAAAAAAGGACTCTCACACTTGTCTAAAAACCCTAAAGAAAAAAAATTTAATAACAACTTTTAAATGAAAAAAACAAGCTAAGGCTAAGATCAACCCTAAGCTACTGACTGCTAGGACAGAGATTCAGAAACCTGAGAGGTATAACTCTTGTCAAGGGAAAGGATGACTACCTTACCCTAAACAAAAACTATCCTGCACAAGCGCACTACTGACAATGCAACAACAAGCATGTGCACGCGAGCTGTGTAGAGCCAGAGGGCGTGTACATGCGTGTTTACCTTCTACAGGACACGTGTATCTCTAAATATTTGAAAAAATAAAAAAATAAAACAATCCAAACCAGGAAGAGACTACTGATATTGAAAACCAGGATCTCTTGAAGGCTTAGACACTCTCTTTAATAAAAAAAGAAAACAATGTAAGGAAAAAATTTGTAAAACAAACCAATATGAGACGAGACTGCACACAACCAAGACTTATAAATAATTCTAGAAAACCCCTGAGAATGGCTGATTATGACAGGGAAGAGGATGACTGCCTCAAAAATTTTCTGGAATCTACACGCTACTGCTACTTCTTCAGCCAGTGTTTACACGCGGGCTGTAAGAGAATAGGGCATGGGTACACATGTGAAGACCTTATGCAGGCCGCATCTACCTTTGTGGGTATCAAAAAAAAATAGTCAATAAAATAACAAAGATAGATGGTATGGAAAACTAGACTCTCTGCTAGCTCAGACTTTGCAGAAACTTTAAAAAATAGGCAAGAAAACCAGTTTTTCAAAACTACCCAAAAATACTCCTAGGAACCCTAGAGACTTCCCTAGTATGGTCGCTAATTTTGTTGTGGTGGGAAATCCCCCTATGGACTAACAAATTTTGTTGTGGTGGGAAATCCTTCTAGGAAACCTACTTTCTACCTTCGTCCCCTGACCTAATCCCCATTTCTTTTCAGAAAATACATGGTTAGACCAACATACCTTGTTTCGCATGGTTGATGTCGATCCTTCTTCACGCTTGATCTCTTGTTAGCAAATCTCATCCCAAGGCTGACCTGCATACAAAAAAAGAAATAAACTACACATGCATTTTACCTACAGACTAATGAGTTAGAGATTCAAACATATATTTACTGAACTATGAAGAACTCATATAGTGGGACGATAAAATAATTTCTTTATTATTAACTTTGATGAATCAACTTACAATGTCATGACCGGCCACTACTCCGTGAATCCTGATCATGGGCTCCTCTTCTTTGCTTTGTATCTCTCTTTGCACAAGGATGGCTAAAGGGTTGGGATAATGGGAATATGCAATTGGGGAGAGTTTCTTTACTATTATTCTCCTCCTTCCAAATGGGACCCCTAACCCTTCTTTTATAGGCTAGAAGAAGCTAGGTATTTTGACAAACCCTCGGCCATGCATGGTCGGGACTTTCAGTTAACTCGTCCAAAGCTATGTGTTCTGTCGGCACATTTCCTTTTTTCATGATTTTGTAGGTCTGCACGGGTTGTTTTAGGTCAGGTAGCATGTACACGCGTGCAGTAATGGAGTAGGGTGCATTGGACCTTATAAAAGAGGTTTTTTAAAGAGTTGTTCAGTAGTGCTTTAGCAAAGAAGGGATGTGAGATGGCCTGATGACAGGTAATCATGTATGGTGCAAATTAGGGTTATAACATTTACTTGGACATACATCAGATCTTCTCCAAATAGTTTCCATTTATATTGCAGGAATGGTTAAAGAAACAAGATAAAGTCATACTGGATACATTGCTAGTGGAGTTAATAGTTTGGGATGAAGCCAAGATTGATACCTTCAAGGTTCTAGATAACAAGAGGCACTAGGCTATTGATTTTGGGTTTTCTTGAGTAAAATTAGGATACATTGTTGAGTTCCCTATATCATATAGTGATTCTTTCATTCAGGGTGAACAAAAGTTTGAAGAAGTTCTAAGGAAGTGAATTCTAGAAGAAATTCAACTTCGGATCAAGATGTTATTTGTGGAAATAATAATGATGCACATGGAGCCCGATAGAATGGACGAGTAAACCACTTATCACTTTATGGGGGGGGGTTGCAAAGGTGGGGGAAAAAGAGTTGGAATATTGATCCATTAAGGAGGATCCAACAAGTTGTTGAGATGAGGGGAGAACTTGAATGAACCTAGAGGATCAAAGGAGAAAAAGAGTCAAGAGATCAGGTGAGGACTATAATTAAGCTAGAGCTTATCAAAGGAGTGGAGAAGCGTTAGCCAAGGGTGTGCAACGAGGTGTCAGGCTGAGGAGAAAAATTCAAGAAAAATATCACACCGGGAAGTGGTGTGAGAAAGGATGTTGTGTTGAAGTGAAGCATAGGCCAGTACATGCCTACAAATATACTTATAATCAAAGATACAAGTAGTGATAGTAGTGGTAGTGATGTCCTAGGTGAAAAATATCATACCATTTGATTTTTGCGGTATGCCATAACCTTAAGAGACAATAGAGCGCACATATGTGGTTTGTGGAAGAATCATTTTAGTGCAGTGATTGAATCAGATGAGGAAACATTATACAAATATGCACTGATAATAAAAGGACTTATCATGCAATAGAGTGAGGCTCCAATCAGAAGATGATTTGGCACTCAGTGTAGTGGAATTACACTAAGATGGAGAGGGGATGGTGTGTGAAGAATTCATGTGATGAGTGGAGAGAGTGATTATGCGAAAGGTCATAGTGTGATGCAGGAGCATCATAAGCAGCCAAGCGAGCATGAAGGCAGAAGACAACTGGAAAAGCGTAGCACACATTTTACATGTTTTGAAATGTTTTTGAAAAATTAAGAAGCCGATATTAATGTAATAGAGAGAAGCATACTTGCATTTATATATGGCTGTTGTAAACAGATCGTGAGAAATTTTCTCTCATATTTCAATGTAAAAGGCATTTAAGCCCAGTTAATGAAAGTAGGTAGGTTTGAATTAAAATATTAGACAGTTTTAGAAGCGTAGTAGGGAAAATGGATATAGACGCCCTCATCTTTGTATCATAGTAGATTAGATCATTTGCACAGAATAGAAGAAGAGAGCTATAGCAGAAAGTTGTAAAAGAAGAACCCATGTACAGGAGCTTGAGTTAATATATGAAGCTTTGACTCAAATTTCATGGTGTTATGATGCTTACTATTTACATTTGCTGAATAGTATGATTACAGTTGTTTTACTCTCTCTATTATGCATTTTTTGTTATGTTTTGTTGAATGTATTATTTCATGTTGAATGTATGAAGTCTGAGAGAGAAAGAGAATGAGTTTCAATTGTTTCTCATCCTGAGAGAGTTCCTGCAAGGAGTGTAGTGAAACATCTGCAAGGTGTGCGTTGACAAGGGTTCTGAGTTTTATCTTAGAAAACTTAGGAGGGATACCATTGTTCTCATTCCAACAAAAGTACATGTGAATCACAGAGGCCATGAAAGGTGTGTACAGGCTAGTTGAAGCCTTAGAATTTATCAACTAAGGTTGAAGAGTGAGGGATTGTTGCTACCGAGAGTGCACAGAGTCAAAGAATCAAATACCCAGAAGTATTTGAAGGTCTGCTGCAAGGAGTGCATGCAGGAATCCTTTCGAGGCTTGAGTTTGCAAGTGAAAGATCAGGATGTTTAGTACCTTTGAAGAAATCAAAGAGAGTCGGGGAGAGAAAATCATCACGCGGAATTTATGTTCAGAAGGGAGAACATTGGCTCATTTCACAGAGATTCTTGAGGAAGAAATCGAATGATCGAAATTCTCCATGGAAAACTCACGAAGTCGTGAGGACCGTAGGATCCAGAGGAGTTTCAGGGTGGATAAGGGTTGGAAAAACCCATTATGTTGGTTTCAAGATTCAACATCGAGCCATCAAGATCATTTCGGCAAATCGGGGTTTGTAAGTCCGGAGTGAAATCCAAATCCTTTGGTCACTCAAACTTTTGAATCGTGATATGGATTATTGTGTGTGAAGACGAGGCATAGAATTTTAGGCACTTTAGAATTTTGGAGTTCAACATTTCGAGGGTTCCTGATGACAAGGAGTCAGGTCATAACGGAGCGAAAATCTTGAAGTCACGAGTTGCGATAGGATTTTGGCGTGGAATTTCAGAGTTTGGCACTTCGGTTATCAGGAAGCAGTGGAGGCAATGTTTTGGGATTGAGATTTTCGAACTCCTGGTACCCAAAAGCCCGAAATAACGTGGGTTTTTAGATCAAATGAAGGCTTATAGCCGTTGATCCCATGGAAGGCACTATTTTGGAGTTCGGGGTTTTAAAGTGATAGAGGAATGACTGTCGAAGGGTTGTTCAAGTTCCAAAAGTCAGAAATCTTGAGTGGATAGGTGGTGTGTACTCATCGCTAGGTGGAGTCAATCTTCGTTAAATATTTTGGGTGTCAGAGGTTGGAGAACCGGGAGACTTGTATCTGGATTCATGAAGTCGTGAAGTCCGAAACTCTGAATAGATGAAAAGTTTCATTGTGAAGCCAGCCTCTGTTGAATGCATCGGGGTTCGACATTTCAGTGGTTTCAAAGACAAGAGGTCGGGTTTCTTTTCTCCAGGATTCCTGAAGTCGTGAAACACGACACAGATTTGGAGGAGGAAGCGACCAAGGATTTCGGCCTTTCGTCATTTCGGGTTTTGGAGGGTTGAAGTGTCAAAAACTCAATAATAAGATTCATGATATCACGAATTCTGAAGTCCTGATTTGGCAAAGGGAACGATCATATTGTTGGTCAAGAGATTTGGGTTGATGCCCTGTGTTTGATCATGCAGGCATAACTATAAGGACCTGTGGAAAAAATTGTTATGTGTGTGTGGGACTCCCTATGGAGGAATCAAATAGTCAATTTGACTCAGAGGCAGATTTAGAATGATCCTTCATGGATCTTGGCCCAAGGGTTGACGGTCTACGTCATTTTGGTATTATATCTTGGCTCTATTTGTATATTGTAGAGGAAGGAAGCAGAAGGAAGAAGAGTACTCTGATACGCATCAGTTTGGTATCAGAGCTCAGAGCAAGTTCTTTTCTTTCTATAGCAGAGAGAATAGTGGAACATTTTACAGTCGTGTCGTTGAGAAGAAGAGATATGCTAATGCCTGATCCAGTAGTGGAAAGAGAAATGCACAAGTTATGTGCCAGGCTTGATGCTATGGAGACAACACAAAGGCGCATAGTCGACGTTGGGGATATCAATGAGGCTGAAATTGAAAATGAAGCTGGAAACGAAGGAGAAGAGGTCGCAGTCGAAGATGTTGCATATGAATTCCTATTCAGGGTTGTTGCAAGGAGAGGTGCTAGAGAAAAGATGGAGATTCCCATATATGAGAGAAACTTGGATGTTGAAGATGTCGACTATGAGGATGTCGAGGAAGACAAGAAATTCAAACATGTCGTCACTAGACTTAAAGGGCATGAAACACTATGGTGGGACAAACTGCAGGCTAACAGACGTTGTAAGGGAAAGTAGAAAATCAAAAGCTGGGATAGCATGGTTGTGAATATAAAAGCCAAATTCATACCTAAGGATTATCAAATTACTCTATTTCAGAGGATGTAGAATTTGAGACAGAAGTTGGGTTCAGTCAAAGAATACATTGAATAATTCTACAAGATAAACATCAGGGTAGGTCATCGGGAAAGTGATGATGAAAAGGTTGACAGGTACATGAATTGTCTGAGATATAACATTCAATATGAGATGAGCATGATGACCCTTTGGATTGTAGAGGATGCTTATCAGATGGCTCTGAAAGTTGAAGAGAAGTTGAGCCAAAAGAAAGGTAAAAGAGGTCGAGGTAGAAGTCAAGATAGAGGCAAAAGAATTTCCCAAGACAGGACTCAGAAACCTAAAGAAGAGGGGAAGAAACTTCAAACTCAACCTAAGAGAGGTGGAAATTCACAGAGAGGATAGTATGCTGATAGAAATACTTTTCCTCGAACCAGAGGATGAGGAAGAGGCTGAGGTAGTCAAGTGAAATGCTTTTTCTGTGGAAAAATTGGACATAAATCCTATGAGTGTCCAGATAGGAAGAAAGATGGTGGTGAGAATTACATTTCCGAAGCTCAAGGATGGAATGTTGAGGCAGAAGATGCTGAGGGAAGAAGATCCTTGATTATGAATAAATTTCTCTTAAAGCCAGAGAAGGAGGCAGAGAACCCAGCCCAAAGAAACAGTATGTTTCAAACTGCTTGCAAGACTAAGGATAGAGTATGCAAAGTCATAGTGGGTAGTGGTAGGACAAAAAATCTTGTATCTATAGAGATGGTATAAAATATGGAGCTGGAGACTGTTGTACATCCAGGTCCATACAAAATTTCATGGCTAAAAAAAGGACATTAGGTAAATGTCACTAAAGAATGTGTATTTGAATTTAAAATAGGAGGATATAAGGATGAAATATTATGTGATTTCATTCCCATGGATGTTTATTATCTATTGCTGGGTAGACCATGGAAATATGGTAGAAACGTGGTTCATTATGGGAGAAAGAACACGTACACCCTGGAGAAAAATGGTAGGGCTCACATGTTGTTGTTGATTAAAGATAAAGATTTTAAAACAGAGATGAGAAGCACTGTACTTCTCATGAGTGGGAAGGAATTTCTTGATGAGGTTGAGACGAAGGAAGACACACAATATATTATGGTCAAGAATCCCAAAATTGTTTTGACCAGTACGAGGATAGATGATTTACCAGAAGAAATCCAGGAGTTGTTGGGAGAGTTTGTTGATATAGTACTGGATGAACTACCTTGTTCGTTGCCACCTATCATAAGTATAAATCATCACATTGACCTTATACCTAGAGCCATTTTTCTAAACAAAGAAGTATATCAGTTAACGTCGCAGGAAAATGAAGAAGTTAAGAGACAGGTCCAGGATTTAATGGATAAAGGATTGACTCAAGAAATCTTGAGTCCATGCGCTATTCCAACAGTGCTCAACCCAAAGAAATATGGAGGCTTGAGAATGTGTACAGACTCAAGGGTAATCAATAATATTACCATCAGATACAAATTTCCATTACCAAGGATGGATGACTTGATGGATTGCTTGAGCGGAGCAAAGTTTTTTTCAAAGATTGATTTGAAAATTAGATATCATCAAATTCGAATGAGAGAAGGTGATGAATGGAAAATAACATTCAAGACGAATGAGGGGCTATATGAATGGCTTGTCATGCCATTTGTCTTAACA
Source organism: Picea glauca (assembly GCA_000966675.3). NCBI lineage: Eukaryota > Viridiplantae > Streptophyta > Pinopsida > Pinales > Pinaceae > Picea > Picea glauca. The sequence continues at coordinate 272,551 of JZKD02S2123163.1, forward strand.
AATGCGCCCAGTACTTTCAAGATATTGATGAACAAAGTCCTGAAGGATTTCATAGGGAAATTCGTCATTGTATATCTTGATGATATATTAATTTTCAGCAAGACAGAAGAAGAACACTTAAAGCATTTAGCTGCAGTAATGAGAAGATTGCAGTAAGAGAAATTGTTGATAAATATGAAGAAATCATCATTTATGAGGACATAACTCATTTACTTGGGTTTTGTTATCTTTACAAATGAGTTGAAGATGGATCCAGAAAAGGTAAATGCAATTAAGATTGGCCATCACCAAAGAGTGTGTTTGAAGTTCGAAGCTTCCATGGTTCGACAAGTTTCTATAGGAAAGTCATCTGAAATTTTAGTGGAATTAGCAACTGATGATGGATACGCTGAAGAAAAGACATAAATATTTTCACTGGATAGAGGAAGCAGAGAACAGTTTCAATCTGTTGAAGAAAAAGATCGTTGAGTAGCCCATTCTGGTTTTGCCGGATTTTGACAAGACATTCCAAGTCAAGTGTGACACGAGTGGATTTTCAATTGGAGCGGTATTTAGCCAAGATGACAGGATGATCGCATACTTTAGTGAAAAATTAAATGAAGCAAAGATCAAGTACTCAACATATGACAAATATTTCTATGCAGTCATACAAGCACTGAAGAAATGGATACATTATTTGGTTCCTAAAGAGTATGTTTTGTACAATAATAATCATGCTTTACAATTCATGACTCAACAGGAGAAGTTGAATCAAAAAGATGTTAAATGGGTTGAATTCATGCAGAATTTTACTTTTGTAACTAAGCATATTGTTGGAACTGCTAACAAAGTTGGTAATGCTTTGAGCAGGAAATGTTTGCTTATGCACGAGTTCAAAGTCAAGACTTTAGGTTTTGATAACCTCAAAGATATGTATAGCAATGACCCAGATTTTAAGTAGGCATCTGAGATTTCAATTCTCATGGACAAAAGCTAGTGGACCAAATACATGATCCAAGATGGATTATTATTCTGGGGCAATCAGCTATGTATTCCAAAATGCTCCATGAGGGAGAATTTGCTGAAATAAAAACACAGTGGAGGATTGGCTGGACATTTCTGTCATGACAAGACGTTCTCAAAGTTGAATGGCTCATATTTTTGGCTAGGGATGAGAACAGATGTTAAGAAATTTTTGGAAAGATGTAGAATTTGTCAGCACACAAAGGGAAAAAGGCAAAACATAGGGTTATACCAGTCATTACCCATAGCTGAGAGGTTGTGGGATGCAGTGAGCATGGATTTCATATTAGGACTACCAAGGACACAAAGAGGGTATGATTCAATCTTTGTGGTAGTCGACAGATTTTCTAAGATGGCACATTTTATACCATGCCAGATAACCAATGACGCAACTCATATTGTGAACTTTTTTTTCAAGGAAGTCGTCAGAATTCATAGCTTGCCAAGGAGTATTATTTTTGATCGGGATACCAAGTTCATATGACATTTCTGTAGGACTTTATGGAAAAATCTGGGGACAAGTTTTTATTTTAGCTCAGTGTATCATCCTCAGACAGATGGACAGACAGAAGGTGTGAAAAAAATCTTGGGAGATTTGTTGAGGAGCCTAGTGACTCAACACCACAGTCAGTGGGATCACATTCTGCCACAGGTGGAATTTTCTTATAATGATTCACTCAACAAAAGCATAGGGAAGTTTCCATTATAGATTGTATATGGATTGCAGCCAAGGGGAGTTTCTGAATTGAAAGATACAAAAAAAGATGAATTTAGAAGTGCTAGTATAGAGAAATTTGCAGAAGAAATGAAGGAGCTTCATAGCTAAATCAAGGAGCGATTGCAGAGATCAAATCAAGAATACAAGCAGAGATCATATCAACATAGGCGAGAACTTCAATTTGAAGTTGGTCATCTGATTATTTCACATCTAAGGAAGGAAAGGTTCCCAAGAGGGACATATAATAAACTGAAGATGAAAAATATTGGACCATGCAGGGTCATAAAGAAATTTGGGGCAAACGCATATGAGATTGAATTACCCGATGGGATCGGAATCTCACTGATATTCAATGTTGTGGATTTGTACCCTTACAAAGCTGAAGGAGTAGGAAAAAAAGAAGAATAGAAAGAGGTTCAATGGACAAAACAAATGCCTGCAGCTAAAAATCCATAGCTGGAAAGCATAAATGACAAGAGGATTAGCAAGAAGACCAGGAGGAAAGAGTATTTTGAATACTTTGTCAAATGGAAAGGTCATCCAGTTGAAGATGCTAGTTGGGAAGATGAAGAAAAAATTCATAAGCATGGGCAAACCCTGCAAGAGCTCATGAACAGGAGTTCATGAAAATTTTTAGGTGAGGGAGTATGATGCAGGAACATCGTAAGCAGCCAAGTGACCATGAAGGCGGAAGACAGCTGGAAAAGCGCAGCACACATTTTACACGTTTTGAAATATTTTTGAAAAATTAAGAAGAGGATATTAATGTAATAGATAGAAGCGTACTTGCATTTATATCTGGATGTTGTAAACATATCGTGAGTGATTTTCTCTCATCTGTCAATGTAAAAGGCATTTAAGCCTAGTTAATGAAAGTAAGTAGGTTTGAATTAATAGATTAGACAGTTTTAGAAGCATGGGAGGGAAAACGGATTTATACACCCTCATATTTGTATCATATTATATTAGATCATTTGTACAGAATAGAAGAAGAGAGTTGTAGAAGAAAGTTGTAAAAGAAGAACCCATGTACATGATCTTGTGTTAATATATGAAGCTTTGACTCAAATTTCATGTTGTTATGATGCTTAGTGTTTACATTTGCTAAATAGTATGCTTACAATAGTTTTATTCTCTTTGTTATGCATTTTCTGTTATGCTGTGTTGAATGTATGATTTCATGTTGAATGTATGAACTATGAGAGAGAAAGAGAAAGAGAAAGTGAAACCTTCGCATGGTGTGTGTTGACAAGGGTTCTGAGTTTTATCTCATAAAGCTTAGGAGGGATACCATTGTTCTCATTCCAACAGAAGAGTAGGCGAAGCACAGAGGTTGTGAAAGGTGTGCGTAGGCTAGTCGAAGCCTTAGAATTTATCAAGTAAGGTTGAAGAGTGAGGGACTATTGTTGTTGAGAGTGCACAAAGTCGAAGAATCAAATACCCAGAAGTGTTTGAAGGTCTGCCACAAGGAGTGCGTGTAGGAGTCCTTTCGAGGCTTGAGTTTTCAAGAGAAAGCTCAGGACGGTCAGTACCTTTGAAGAAATCAAAGGGATATGAGGAGCGAAAATCATCATGCAGAAGTTAAGTTCAGAAGGAAGAACATTGGCTCGTTTCACAGAGATTCTTGAGGAAGAAATTGAACGGTCGAAATTTTTCGTGGAGAACTCGTGAAGTTGCAAGGACTATAGGATCCAAAGGATTTTTAGGGTGCATAAGGGTTGGACAAACCCATTGTGTTGGTTTCAATATTCAACGTCGATCTGTCAAGATCATTTTGGAAAATCGGGGTTTGTAAGTCCAGAGTGCAAGCCAAATACCTTGGTCACTCGAACATCTGAATCGTGATATGGATTATCATGTGTGAATATGAGGCGTAGAATTTTTGGTGCTTCAGAATTTCAAAGTTTTGCATTTCGGGGGGTCCTGATGACAAGGAGTCAGAGCATAGTGGAGCATAAATCCTGAAGTCGTGAGTCGCGACAGGATTTTGGCATGGAATTTCAGTGTTCGGCACTTCAGTTGTCAGGAAGCAGACGAGGCAGCGTTTTGGGATTGATAGTTTCAAATTCTTGGTACCCGAAAGCCTGAAATAATGTGGGTCGTTGGATTGAATGAGGCCTTATAGCCATTGATCCTATGGAAGGCACCATTTCAGAGTTTGGGGTTTTGAAGTGATAGAGGAAAGGTTGTCGAAGGGTTGTTCAAGTTCTGAAAGCCAGAAATTTTGGGTGGACAGGTGGCGTGTACTCATCACCAGGTGGAGTCAATATTTGTTGATTGTTTCGGGTGTCAGAGGTTGGAGAACCGAGAGACTTGTATCCGGATTTGCGAAGTCACGAATTCTGAAACTCTGAATCGACGAAAAGTTTCGTTGGGAAGCCATCCTTTGATGAACACATTGGGGTTCGACATTTCATCGATTTTGAAGACAAGAGGTCATGGTATTTGCTCCAGGATTCCCAAAGTCATGAAACATGACATAACTTTGGAGGAGGAAGTGGCCAAAGATTTTGGCCTTTCGGCATTTTGGGTTTCAGAGGGTTGAAGAGTCAAAAACTCAACAACAAGATTCACAATATCGTGAAACCCGAAGTCCCGATTCGACAAAGGGCGTGATCATATTGTTGGTCAAGAGATTTGTGTTGATGCCTTGTGTTTGATCACGTGGGCATACCTATAAGGACCTGTGGAAAACATTGTTGTGTGTGTGTGGGATGCCCTGTGGAGGAATTGAAGAGTCAATTTGACTCAGGGGCACATTTAGAATGATCCTACATGGATCTTGGCCCGAGGGTTGGGGGTCTATGTCATAGTGCATATATTAAACTAGGAAATGAAGTGCATAATGGAAATGTGCATATCGACCCTTATTTAGGAGTGCACATTTGTGGTGCGAAATCAGGTCAGAAAGAGAGGGAGAATATTGTTGAAGCACCAAAATAAAAGGAATATGGAGGATTCCCTAGTGGTGGGGGATATTATTTGATATATTTATAAGATGTTCTTGTGTGTCTATAAGTATATTCCTCTCTAGGCACTTCACAAGAAATTTCAAAATAATATGGACTTACCCTCCCTTCCTTTATTCCACCACCCTTGCACATTTTTAATCAATAATAAAACACAACAAATAGTGAAGATCTTGGAGTCATAGAAATAGAAGAAGAAGACACAAGCGAAAAAACAAGTGAAGAATAAGGTGAAGTCAACAATACTTTACCCCAAGCAATAGTGTTGTGGAAATATATAGTGAATAGAAGTCAGAGAAGAGGAATTAGGACTAGTTCAAAGATGGAAAATAACCTATGGTTGATGTTTCTTAATAGAAGTAGTTTTTGCGTGAGGCATAGAGATCCCTTGAAAAAGAAAGAGTATGTTAGGACTTGGCTCATGTGTGTGAGTAAATCTAGTGCACAACTTAAATATTGATAGAAGAAGTACTTAGACATACCATATTACAATGCACTCAACAAAAATATTATGAATAACAACACAAAGAGGATTTGCAATGCACAACATGCGCAAAAGTATTAAGTGACCTATGTTGCATGGAGGATGTCAAATATCAAGTCAATACCTTCTTACACTGATGTTAGTTCTTGCTTAAAGATCCATAAGCTACACATAAGTTGACCCATATGTTAAATTCTTGCATGAAAGAAAAAGTAGAGGAGATAACCATAACAACCCCATTGTCGAAAAGGGATGTCTTCTAGGTCAACAAGAAAAAGTTCATCGTGCAAGAGTTTAAGATGACAACATATCTTGGTGGGAATGTTGATACATGATTTGGGCGATTATTTTTGGGAACTATGTAATGCACGCAAAGGCAGGAAATAAAGTTGGCACACTTTCAGAGATCCATGCTTGAAAAGGAAGGAATATTGTTCAAAGTTGTTAGGAATTTTGGGTCCATCAATATGGGATAAGCCCCATTGAAATTGTATAAATATGTAATGGTTTATGGATAGATAGGTATTGAATGAAAATATCCAAGAGTGATGGGATCTAAGTATGGAATTAAGTAAGTATAAGAAGTATGCAATGTATGCAAGAATGTAAGAGTCTCTCATACATTATTCCCTTGTCGTTCTCTTATCCCTCTATCTCTCTTTTTTGCTCTTCAGTCTTACATTCTCACATGTTGGAGTTACTTCACACACACCTAGGATTTATTTTTATTAAGTTTTTTATTTGTTTATTATTCATAATTAGTCATTATCCAGTCTCCTATATTTTAGGAGAGAATATTCCACCTGGAGAATATTCTCTTTCAGTTCACACTTCAGTTTGACTAGTTGAGTTGAATTTAGATGTTGCATTAGGATCATCACCATGCAAAATTGGGATCTTCACCATGTTAATTAGACCTTGTCTTGGTATCATCACCAAAGTGGCACATTAGCCCTGATTCCTTGAGTTAACTCCTCACTAGTTTCTGTTCATTCAGTTAACTGAAGACTAGTTGACTAGTTAACTCAACTAGGTGGTAGTTCACTCCCATAACTACCTAAGAGACTAGAATAGGTGGCACTTCACTCCTGTAACTGTTGGTGTGTGTCCATATCACTCTATACCACCACTATGGAGACTCGATTCACCTCAATTCGAACTCATTGAGCTATACAGAGTATATCATGTGTAAATTATTCATTATTCATAACGGTTAATGAGAATTCTTTCCATTCTTTCTCTCCTTCTTCTTCTTTTCCAATTTTGTTTCCAAATGTGTGTATCATTATTTAGCTAGATCTATTCTGTGCAGGTCAACACATTTACATCACATACATTGCATAATTATTCTACTTACTTAATTTCCTACTTAGCTCCCATCAACCTTGCATATTTTCATTTCTACCTATATGTCCCAAAAACCTTACATATTTATATAATTAGAATGGGTCTTAGCCCATATTTATGGACACAAAATGCCTAATGGCTTCCAACTGTCTTCCTTCCTTTTCATTCTTTAACCCATGAAATTTCACCAAATGTATGTCCTTCCTTTGCATGCACTGTATAGTTCCCAAAACTGAGCCCCAAAATCCCATCCCAACATGCCGCCAATAGTGAAATGTTGATTTTCTTGATCCACTCAGTCCTTTTGTCTCCCTCCTTTCCACATTGCAACAAACTTCTAAAATTTTTTTTTAACATGCCTATTTCACCCAACTTGTAAATTAATCATACTTAGCGATCATTGTTTCACCCAACGAAGTTGGTTGCAGAGATATCCCTCTAATAAATTCTTATCATCATATATATTTCTTTGGATATATTATGTTATCCTATGTCTTACCTTAATCAATCACTAAGTGTAAATTGTCACCTATTTTTGTATTATTCATTTAGCATATTAGTTATATATCCTCAAGTGATGACTAATGATTTGGTTAAGATTGTCTGGCCTAGTCATCATGCATTATTTTAGGATCTAGAGAAAATATCTCTATGAGGTGGCATCACCCATTGTACTATAATTATGTACCATTTGTGTGAATACATTAAGTGTTGGATAGTATGCCTTTTCTGTCATGTTGTTATTCTTGTGTATATTTTATCAATCAATATTAGAGCTTATTGTTTATGTTTTATCTTTTGGTATCAAAGATTATTTGTTTTATCAATTGGTATCAGATATCTCATGGTCTTAAGGGACTAATAGCTTCTCCATGGTGAAAATTTGATCAAAATATCAGAGCCATGGTGAAGAAATGTTGATAATATCATCTCCATGGTGAAAATTGTCAAGGAAGAGAAACAATAATGAGTGCAGTTTCATTTTGAGGACTGTATCACAGACCATATTGAGAACTGTATTAAGGACTGTGTCATTGAATGTATCATGGACTGTGTTAAGGACTGTAACACAAACAACATGTGTTTTTTGTCTGGATTTATTTTTCAATGAATGTCTTCAAACATATGGAGGTATGATTCATGACATTTTCCCAAGATAAAGATAGTGATCTGGTACCTACAGTGAACAATTCAAGAGATAAGTTTTCATAACATGTTATTTATATGAAAGATTTATGTATTTATAATGGAGAAATCTCAATTTCTGTGTGAATTGATAATTTTGAATGCATGTATAAATCTGAAATGTCTTTGAGAGAGATGTTCTTTGTTCCTAAAAAGAACAATACTTTGTTCTTTTGTGATTTTTTTTTCACCATCTCAAATCATGAATTAGATAAATCATTGAGCATAAAATTGAATATATACTAGAACATGGTTGTTGAAATGCATGACAATGATTTAATCTTACATTGATAGATGTAAGACCATCAATCTGCACCCTATCTCTGTTATCTCTCTCTCTATTTGTGTCTGGCAAAAAATAGATCTCAACGTGTGCAATTTTTCTAGTAAATTTTAGAACTAATGGCCATAACATTCTACTAGATCTGTTCATAATACATCTCAACACAGCGGGGGAAATGTTGGTGCAATTAATTGCATAATATATTACCAAACATAAATTATCAACCGAGATTCGTAATCAGTAGATTTGATGCACTATATGTGTCGATAACAGATAGGTTCCTATGTATGATGAGTATAGCATAAATAAGAAACATTCAATAACAAAATACTTTGTTTCGAACCTTTCAAATAACACTCCACACATACAATTCAAAATTCAGAAAGAAAAACTGATCAACAAATGTTTAATTCATAATTCTTGTTCAGGGGATGGATCTACGCATTATAGGGTCATGAAAGATAGAGATGGGCTATGACTTTATCCCTTGTAGCAACTAATTTCAACAGTAAACTGTAATCAACTTTTTGCACACAGTAAAAAGGCAATCACTCATAACTTAATCAATTCTGGAAGAAAATATGTTCCTACACTGGCAACATTACACAAGAAACTCCATTCTTGGTGCATGTAGGTGAGATATGGAGCCTGGTTATTCCTGCACTTACTTCATACAACACAAATATTAAAGCTTCTAAACTCAGAAAATGATAATTGCCTATCTAACAATCATGAACATATACCCACACACACATAAACAAATACAAGGAGAATTGCCTTGGTTGGGGAGGTGGGCCCTTGTTGTACCAACCAGGTAGCTCTAGGATATTACAGAACACACACTTTAATCATATCCAAGAATTTCAAAGGCTGGACTTCATATTCCATCAATTGACAGGTATACAGTAATTCAAAACTCAGTTTCTCAGCATAACAATATATTCAAACTCTCCCATGAACCAATATTACATCATAGTAATTCCTTTTCTCTCAGTACTTCTTCCTTCATATTTATACAAGGAAATTCAATGGGGATAGATGAGAACAAATCCCCCAACTCAGAATTTGTTCAAATTGTTTATGCACAAAATCTGGGTTTTTCACCAAATATTACAAACTTGAGTTAAGGATCCTTCGATATCTGTCTATCTATTATGAATCATGAGAAACTATTTCTGTGTTGTGTAGCTGGATATCGTTTATAAAAACTGATTGGATGTTTTTGTAATCTATTCTTCCATGTGCACGAAAATCAAGGCACAATGTGACAGTTTAGAAATATTTAATGATTTTAGACTGAATCATTCCCCCTAAGCTAAATATACACACATGTGAGATATAGAGATTCTTTTCCATGATTCGACATAAAAACACATGTATGGACAAAACCCATGTTCCTAAATTTGGATATTCATCACCATCTGCCCAAAAATCGAGGAGAAAATCTAGTACCAGAATCCTATAGGTAGTTTTTTAGTATCGAATTGCACGATGACTTGTAGTACCGAAATGTTGATATATCAAAATAAACTTCTCATGAGTCAAACTATTAGGATTATACAAGATAGAACACTTTAATCGAATTAATTCAAGAAATTTAAACAAAACATGCTTTAAATCATCAATTACCTCTTGTGAGCATCAACTAGGTCATTAGGTATGTGTTTGGGAATAAACAGTCAAGTATGGGCTTATATCATAGGCAAAAAGGATTGGATACAAGGTAATATAGGGAATTATACATGTCAAAATAGAGACTTAGCATTCCCCCATTCTTAATTCATTGCATGTCCTCATGCAACAATGATCTTCAAAATTTCAAAATTGATGATACTCTTCACTCAATCAAGCATTCCTTGAAGTTCCACCTTTTTTCAGCTCCTTAAATTCCTATTATACATATAAAATTCCTGGCCTATGCTTCACATTCTTACCCATGGAAAATTAGTTATGATGGAAAAGGGGAGTCATGAGTAATAGATTAGATCTGCTAGTGATTTGACGTTAAGTCTTATCCAATCTATTTTCGATCATAGTTAAGAGAATTGCCTGGATATGAATCTAATATGATTATAGGTGTTAATGTTTATGCCATTATTATAGTTCTTTGCATTTCAATGGATAAGAGCATAATAAGAACAAGATCACTGAGAAATAAAGATTCACAAGAGACACAACATTTATCCTAGGAAACCCTCTAGGGGAAGAAAACCCAGCAAAAGCTTCCTTATCATAAATAGCTTATACAATGTTCAAGAGATAACTCAAACCAATACAGAAAGTCCTCCCCAAGAGATGCACCACTCTTCTCCTCCTCTCTCTGGTAATTGCATCTTGCCTCATAAGAGAAATGAGCAAGTGATTTGTGTGTTTGAAGTGAGGTGCTAGCCTCTTATTTATACAAGATTGGCACATGTGAACGGTCACAACTGGCAGGGTCGACCTCTCACTCTGGGTGGGTGAACCCACCTTTAATTAATTATGTGTCTTCCATAATAATTGTTGGGGCCGACTTCTTATTTTTCCCTTTGTAATTGTTCGATGACCAATCTACAAAAGGGGATTTGGTCCTTATACCATTACCGACATGATTAATCCACAATGGGGATTAATCCAATAATAATAATAATAATAATAATGACATGATTAATCCGCAATGGGGATTTAATCCAATAATAATAAGAATTCTCTTCACAGTTACATTATTTCAATACTCCCCCTTAACAAGAAGGGTATTCTTCATCAGCATCAGGCGAGAGAGGTCTGCATCATCAATGGAATCTGGAGAACAATATCGTCAATATCATCTTGAAACATTGTCTAGCACATTTACGAGTCATCAGAAGTTTTCTTCATCAGCAACATCATCATTCTAGAAAGAATGCTATCATCATATGCATCAAACATGTATCAGTAAAAATGATACCTCATCACAGCACTAGGCCGGCACATCATAGTACTACACTAGCTCAATGTCACAGTGGTTAAGTTGGTAGCTCAGTGTCAGTCACATATTTCTTTATGTCTAACAACTAGGTCAGAAGCAAGTAATATCATCATCTCGCTTTACTTCTAACAACTAGGTCAGAGGCGAGGAATCACAGCGTCATGCTTTACGTCCAACAACTAGTTCATAAGCATGACTCATCTTTCTTTACGTCTAACAATGAGGTCAGAAGCAAGAAACACATCAACATCTCGCTTTATGTCTAAAAACAAGGTCAGAAGCGAGGAATCATCTTGCTTTACGTCTAACAACTAGGTCAGAAGTAAGGAATCTGTTAACTCTCAAAAACGCACCGGCATTTTTGAAGGAAATATGCCTAATCTTGAAGGGAAATTTTCACTAGCTTCCCTAGCTCCAAATCCAAATATGATTGTACCATTGGAAA
>JZKD02S2123163.1:287436-298604 GCA_000966675.3 Picea glauca
AGAGATGTGCCACTCTTCTTCTCCTCTCTCTGGTAATTGCAGCTTGCCTCATAAGAGAAATGAGCAAGTGAGTTGTGTGTTTGAAGTGAGGTGCTAGCCTCTTATTTATACAAGAGTGGCACGTGTAAAAGGTCACAACTGGCAAGGCTGACCTCTCACTCTGGGTGGGTAAACCCACCTTTAATTAATTATGGGTCTTCCATAATAATTGTTGGGGCTGACTTCTTATTCTTCCCTTTGTAATTGTCCGATAAACAATCCGCAAAAGGGGATTTGGTCCTTATACATTTATTGACATGATTAATCCACAATGAGGATTAATCCAATAACAATAATAATAATAATGACATGATTAATCCACAATGGGGATTTAATCCAATAATAATAAGAATGATCTTCGTAGTTACATTATTTCAACAATAGGATACTGGCCAAGAGTTTTCAAAATGAATTTGACTAATAGCGCCCCCCCCTGGCTAGATTAACTTAAAAAAAAAAGTGTTATAAGCATATTTTAGATATCATTTGAAGAGAGGAACACATAAAGGAATACATCCCAAGATGATTAACTCATTTCTGATCCAAGTTTTTAGAAATGAAGCTCTTCTTGCTTAGGTAAGGTGAATTACACATACTGAGGGTCCCACTTCTCATGCAAACCTATTTGTTTTAAAGATAGAAATCTAAAGCAGATACTTGACGGTTCTTAAGAACATCATCCGAGAGATATAAAGGTCATCTCCTAGCCTTGATTTCATAATGCTTCAGAATGAGATCCAAGGGTTTTTGTTCAGTTTTAGGTGTGCCACTTTATGTTTTTCAACTCTCTTTACCTGGCATAGCCCTACTACCAGTAGGCTTGTTTAGTACCCCGACGAGTTTACCTTAGTACAATACAAGCATGGTCCTACTACTAATAGGCCTGTTCAGTACCCCGATGAGTTCACTTGTGCTTCATGATACTTCCTTTTTATTATATTACTCAAAAGATTTATAATTATGTATACTACTCGTTGACAGTTTTAGAGTGTAAGGAAGGTAGGTGGTACGAGAGTGTCTTAGAGTTACTAGGCACATAATTAATTGTTTGTAATTATCCCAAGGGTGACATCATCCACATTCAACTTAAATCTCAGCTATTCAATGTACAATGGAACATCTCGGATAGTGACTAAGAGGTCCCTCTAGTTAATCCTATTAGGGTTCTCATGAAAGTTCATTGAGGTTTTGTAAGGGCGGTCCACAACATGATATTTTCATCAATACCTCCAAGAGAAACTTGTAAAGATAAACTTGGATAAGAACTTGTTGAATCAACTAGGTTAGTATTCTACATAATAGTGTCACCACTTTCCAATGGATATTTCAATTAACAATCACTTTTTCAAAATGATGAAGTAATAAGACAAGTGCACCCATTATCATATCGAGATAAATGTGGAAATATCTTCTTAAATGATAGCAAGGATGATTCGTTTAGGGTTGAGTACCAGATTGGTGCATACCGTGATGAATTACCAGATCAACACAGATTGTGATAAAGTACCAGAATGGGATAAATATGCAAAAGACACAAAGGCATGGAATGATAATGTGACTGTAGGTAGTGTGACAGTTAAATGGTAAATAACTCTCATTTCGATGGCAAAGACATCTATAGGAGTGTTTATAAATGGAGATTCAGTTTATAGCAATCACATGTATGGTAATGATGACACAGTAAGACAGGTTGAACCCATTAATGATTTACAGACTCATAGGAGAGTTGGCATTAGACCATATTCAAGGGATGTGGCTTGAGTCATGCATATGGCACTATAGTGAATCATGGGATTATGAGGTTTCTTTACTAGATAGATAGAAATACATGGTTTTGATACTGTGAGAGACACAATGACCTCGTACTCTCAACATTTCAAGAAATAGCTATGTTTTATTTATACAAAAATGTAGACGAGGATTTTACAGAAGTTGGTGGTAGGGGGGTGTGTCATGATTTGAGAGTAACCATATGTTTAATGGATAATCAGTCTAATTTTTTTAATAAAATGAAAAAAATGTTGAATCTGTATATCCTAGTACTAAAATCGAGCAACAACTTGAAAATATGATTAGAGCTACCAGTCACCTTATTATCAGTACCAAATCACCTGGTGGTAGTGTTTTTGAAACTTTCGTAGGCTGCACCTTGTAGAAGTAGATGGTGTTTTCTAGTGTTCTGGAAGAGGACCTGTGATCTGATTCAACTGAAAAACCATGTAGATGGAACAAATACCAACACTAGATGTAGGAACTCTGGGTTTGCATCAGAATAAAGAAAAAGAATTTGATGATTGGGCTCCAAGATCTGCGAGAAGAGAGTATTTTGTAATTGGATGACCATATGTTAATATTTAGAACCCTCCTCTTTTGGAGCCAGGCTGATCACTGCTCTTGTTGGCACTTCATTTTTATTACGAAAATAATAATCATAACTACTACTATCTCAACAACCACTCCCCCATGCTTGAGGTTTTGCATGGCCTCATGCAAACAATGTGAGATGCTAACAAAGGGCTGCTCAGAGGGTTGCCAACATCTACTAAAAAAAAACCAATAGCACTAATTAAAACTAGATTCTCATTCATACTTACAAACCTAAAATTTAGGGAAAATGTCAAAAGTTGAATTATTAGCTATGAACAAAATAGTTTGGAATTAGCATTCAATTTCAACTTCTATTAAAAAGATCACGTAATTGATCATCCTTATGAAATAGTGGTCTTAAAATAGATAGGTAATGATAAATCATGAATGCATCATTTTTAACAACTTACGGAAAAAGAAGAAATTTGAAGAAATAGGTCGTGAAGCACTCCCTTAAATGTTATGTTCCATTGACAAGGATGCCTTCTCTACTTTTGAAACCCTTCCAGTATTATGTCTGCATTTGGAGGATGAAGAGATTCCTTTCTCATAAGATTCCAAACAAAATTATCATAACTTTTAAAAAGAAATCTACTATAGGAATGAAAGATCTTAAACCAACTTCTTATTAGATTTTGGCATTCCCATTTATGAAAAGTATGAAAGATAGGTTGCATTGCAACATTTATTTATGTATTTACCTATCCTACTCTAATTAAACAAGAGAAAATGTCCTTCAAGTATACAAATACTTCTAGTGAAGCCATGTGCGCATCAAGGTTTGAAATATATCCATACTCGGGTTTAAATTATAAACTTTAATGCATACCAAAGTATGAAGGGCCAACTAATTTGATGATGAGATCGATAAATAATGAAAAATAAAAGAGTGATGTGACCTAATAACTAATTGAAACCATACTTCAATAGGATCACTATATTCTTGTTTCTCTTCTTTGTTTAGGTCGCACATCATGTCTTCCTTTTCCATGCCACACAGATTGTCTTCTTCAAGCTGATTGGTCTCTGGGGTACATGCATGATCTGCTGAGAGGCATTCTAAGAACTCCTCAATCTAAAGTTTGAATGGTTTCTCTCCATTGCATTCTATCCATGATTCTTGAGTCTTCTCAACAAATTGACAATAGGAATCCGAAGGGACTTCTAAATCTTCTTATGGAGAGACAACTAAATTCTTGAATGCTGTGAAGATATGCTCTTCCTGAGAGGTGGATATCCGAACTGCTGCTAGAATGTGAGAAAGTTCTTGGAGGGATATTCTTCAATATCTTGATCATCCTTGAATTACTCTAGTTGGTTGATGATCCCTGTCTCGCAACACAACTTTAGTACTCGGGGGTTCTTATAGCACCCCAAAAATGATTTATCATTAAAGATATGAATTTTAAAACTATTTTCAGAAGTACAACACACCAAACTTGAACTCCTTGTGTTACTGGGACCATACTGTCACCAGGTTATCTGTTCTCACAAGTTATATCATCATAAATAAAACTAAATTTGCATAAATAAAAAAATGCTTGCATTAAAAGAAAAACACTTATGCATTAAAGGAAGAGGAAAACCTAACTTTGGAGCAACCCCACTAAATTTAATGTGTGGGCTCTTCCTGCACATCTTACCATATTCTCTCCTCCCTTAGTTCATCCATAAAACCAATCCAAAATCTAATTCAAAGACTACCTATTACCGTTTTCAACTCCCCGACAACGGCGCCAAAATGTTGGTGCAATTATTTGCATAATATATTACCAAACATAAATTATCAACTGAGATCCGTAATCAGTAGATTTGATTCACTTTATGTGTCGATAACAGATAGGTTCTTATGTATGATGAATATAGCATAAAGAAGAAACATTCAATAACAAAATACTTTGTTTCACACCTTTCAAATAACACTCCACACATACAATTCAAAATTCAGAAAGCAAAACTGATCAACAAATGTTTAATTTAGAATTCTTGTTCAGGGGATGGATATGCTCATTATAGGCTCATGAAAGATAGAGATGGGCTATGAATTTATCCCCTATAGCAACTAATTTCAACAGTAAATCATAATCAACTTTCTGCACATAGTAAAAAGGCAATAACTCATAACTTAATCAATTCTGGAAGAAAATATGTCCCTACACATGCAACATTACACAAGACACTCCATTCTTGGTGCATGTAGGTGAGATATGGAGCCTGGTGTTATGAGGGAAATATCCTTACAGATTAGCAAATAGGGTTATAATTTGCATGCAGATATGAGCAAGAAAAAATCTACTTTCTACCTTCGTCCCCAGACTTAAATCCCATTTCCTTTTAGTAAATACATGGCCAGATCAACCTACCTTGTTCTAGGCATTCGATGTCAATCCCTTGTCACACTTGATTACTTGTTTGCAGTGCTCCTTCCAAATATGACCTACATACAAGACAAGAAACAACTACACATGCGTCTTACCTATAGACTAATGGGTTAGAGATTCAAACATGCACTTAACAAACTATGAATAACTCATGAATTGGGACGAGAAAAACATTTTCTTTATTACGTTGAATGAGTCAACTTACAAAAAGTCAAGACCGGCTACCACTCCGCGAACTTGATCCTGGGCTCCTCTTCAACTCTCCTCCAACTTCTTTGCTTTGTATCTCTTCTGGCACAAGGATGGCTAAAGGGTTGGGACAATGGGAATATGCAAATGGGCATAGTTTCTTTGCTATATTTTTCATCCTCTAAATGGGACCCCTAGCCCTTCTTTTTTAGGTTAGAAGAAGCTATATATTTGGACCAACCCTCAGCCATGCATGGCTGGGAGTTTCAGTTAACTCACCCAGAGATGTGTGTTCCATTGAAAACTTTCCTTTTTTCATGCTTTTGTCGGTCCACGCAGGATTTTTTAGGTCAGCTAGTGTGTACAGACATGCAGTAATAGAGTAGGGTGTGTGGGCCCTTATAAAAGAGGTTTTTTAAAGAGTTGTTCAATAGTTCTTTGGAAAAGAAGGGATCTGAGATGGCCTGATGCCAGGTAAGCATGTATGGTGCAATTTAGGTTTATAACATATGCCCCCTAATGTGTGAGGTCATAAGAGCATCTGATGGACGAAATACATTACCAATCTTTACTGATGTGTCGAACGATTGAGCCTAAGGATCAAGAACTTGGAGGCATCGTCTGCAAAATAACAAATGTCTCACCGAGGTGGGCATACCCATGCTCATGATAAAATAGAATCATGGCTACCAATCAAATGCACTCTATATCCATGTCATATAACTATATAAAGAGTATCCATAAACAATACACAACAAAGCTACATCTCGAAATCAAAAAGATATACATATAGAGTATCCATCTTCTAGAAGATGATAAGGCCTAATGGTTGGAGATGATATCTTCAGAGCTCAAGAAAAAACATCAAAATCTTCAAAACTCAAGATAGGAGTGTAATAAGAGTGTACGACTTCACTACCTAGAGGTCTTCGACGTATCGTTGACCATGGACTCGATAATCTTGATGATCAGACTGAAGGATTCATTGATTTCGAACAAGGACTTGATTGGAAATTCAGTATGGTCAGGTATGAGGGAAAGAGACAAATTGCAGAGGATCCGATTCAGGCTTGGTGAAAAACTTCCCTTGGACAATAGCATGACAAATAATGAGACTCAGGTAGCATGGCATTAATCATAAGTCTATGAAGCAGGAGTCAACACAAACTCTCCATATGTTTGGAAGGATAACCAAACGGTGGAGTACACAACTCTATATAGCGAGAATAGCTTCCTAAGGTCGTACTACATCCCATAGTTTTATGAAAAAATGGACAGATGTGCTTTATCCAAGGGCGACTCATTATGTTGCCAATAAAGAAAATACTTTTCCCTTCCTCTTTTTGGGTATATTTGATTTTTATTTTTTATTTTTTATTTTTTAATAATTTTGGGAAAAAGAATAAAGGAATGTTACGTTACAATGGAGGAATGAGTATTGCAAACATACAAGTTCAAGGCACAAGGACAAGACTGATGTTCTAGTATAATGATACTCGAGAAAAATCCTCCGGGGGCCAAGGGTGTTAAAATGCAGAAGAAAATTGTTACAATGATGGCGTATAAGATATGCAAACCCAGTTAACAAAACACACAATGGTAACGTCCTTCAATGTAAGTTTAATGAGCCCAGAGAAGGTAAGCTCGATGGTTTTTCATATTTAGAGAGTTTAAAAAAACATAAAAGGAGACTCCATTGGGTTACCTTTTTCGAAGATAGTCTAGTCGGTTCAAAAAAGGGGTAAACTAGCACTGACAAGACGTCTATTCAAAACCATTTTAACAAGTGTGACAAGGACAAGATCACTCAGCCATTTTTTCATTTTTAAGGAGTATGAAAAAAGATTAACTATGGGCTCCGTCAGGAATGTTCTTCTGGACTAGTTTAACGATTGTGAAAGAATAAGGTCACTCGACGATCTTTTCAATTTTAGGGAGTCTAAAAAGATCTTAACTATGGACTCCGTGGGGGTTCCTTCTTCATAATTTTAGTCCCTTAGGCCCGAAAACGGGATAAAATTATACCTAAGAGTACTCTTCTATAGAGCTGAAGTTCCATAGAGTATACCTTTGTTCATACATTTGACCATCCAGACCAAAAAAGGGGTAAACTACCATCGGACAGATGTGGCTTCAAATTTTAGTTTAACGAGCATGAAAGGCCACAAGATCACTCGACAATCTTTTCATATTTAGAGGGTCTGGAAAGGGCTTAAAAGAAGACCTGTTATTTTTTGGGAGTCCTGAGGGTGAGGTCAAGAATGAAGAAGAATCATGCAAATGAGGCTCAAACTCGTATTCAGAAAAAACTATAAGGACTCCCAAGCCTACAATGTTTTAGAGACAGCATGAATACCATAATGCAACCAGGATCTAATTAGGGCATCCATGTTCTGCTAAGCTCTACCACCAAGTTGCGACACTTCTAAAGCAGAGATGATGGTTCTGTGTCACAAGCTTATGGGACCGATCCTATGCAAAGGAAAAAGACAATGAGATACACAAATTAGGGTAGAAACCTAAGCTATATGTTCAAGTTGAGCATCGGAAAAAATTTCCACGAACCATCGAAAAATACTCAAAACTCTAAAAAAAAAAAAAAGTTGTCCCAATACCTGATCAAATCCCTCCTATATAACTCCTAAATCACTCTAAATGATTTTTGGTATAAAGAAAATGATAATGGAGGCCAAAAAAGTGACAAAAGGATGCCAAAAAGTCTATAAATAAAAGCTGGCAGCTCATTATCACCATTGCTGATTTGGAAATTGACACTGGAGCCAAAAGACCCCCTTTGTCAAAAGTGGTGATTTCGAGAGCTACAGTAGATGAAATGAACTTTTGTCTGGACCAAGTAAGTACAAAATCCCTTATGTTTCATTTTATGTCTTTATTTATGTATTGGGTTTCAGTTTTTATGGGGGCGTCGACCTTTAAAAAGTCGGCCCTAGGTCCACGAGGGTTGTCTCAGGACAAGCCGCGTGTACACATGACTGTTGCCATTACAGCACACATGGACCCTCTTATTGAATGAAAAAGACTTCAAAATCAAGGGTTAACCCTCCTGAACCTTTTTTTTTTTCAAGATGTATGTCCATTGGAAAGAAAGAGAGCATGAAGAGGTAAATGAGTTGGTCAGGGAAGAGCCGAATGTTGTGGCTACGTTGATGCAGTGTGGGTTACTCATGTTTTTTATATGTCCTTTCATGCGGGCACAACCTAGGCTACTAAATTCCTTGGTTGACTACTGGAATCCAAATGCAGAGGCATTCATGTTAGAGGGGCAGTCATTGGTGCCCATGGTCGAGGACATTTACTTTTTGACTGGCCTCTCTAGGAGAGGGGAACCAGTCAATTTCTGGACTTTTTCTGTGGGGCTGCATAACATAGAGGAATTGATAGGCCTACATTGTGCAGCTGATATAGACCACGCGAGAATGTAGGTGCCTATAAGCAATATCACAAACTTATTGCTACAGGCTATAGTATTGCTTATTGGGTGAATTACTGGTTCTGCAGCTCTACATCAGGCATCGCGTGCATAGATGAACTGTGCATTCTAGTGTTTAAATGTACAAGTTTTTGATTGGATTACCACTTTGCTTGAGTGTATGAAGAGGCAATTGACAGATTTCCATTTGTGGACACATAGGAACTTTGAGTTTGGGACCATTCTGTGTTCATTCTTTTTTGAGAGAGTTCCGAGTTTTAGTCTGCAAGTAGTGGCACGAGGACATCAGGCCTCTCTTCCTGTTGTGTGTAGATGGGCAATACTACTACTGTGACAGGGTAGTGGAAGGACCAATGAGTCCTTCGATGATGACTTTTTGCATGGTTGTCATGATAGATCCTGATTATAGAGGACTACCCATATGCCAGGATTGATTTTTCGAGAGACCTGGAGATACCAGTACCTCCTAGTGAGGTGTGAGGGGAGATGAGTAAGTCTCCACCTTTGTAGTTTTTTTTGTTTTATATGTAATTTTTATGTTTTTTTCTTATATATATCATTTTTTATTTTTATTTTTTATGCCAGAGTGTTTGACGGATATGTGTTCATTGTGTGCAGATGTGGGACCAGTGCGACCCGCTGATAATGCAAGGAACATGTGTCATCCTCGGTCAGGGCTCGTACCTTCCGCTGCATGGGGACCAACATTCACAGGAGATCTTCCAGCTGGGGAGGCTGAGAGGGTATTGAGATGGGTTGAGCGTAAATTTACTACACTCACTCGCATGGTCCTGATGGCAGAGATTGAGGACCTACCACCATCTATGCAGCCTCATGTAGTGGGGGCACCACAGATGTGGGTCTGGTTGTTTCGGTGTTTAGCCAATGCCGTGGACCAGTATAATAGGGCCCACAAGCCCTGACTTTAGCTAGACATTTTGATATGCCACGAGGACTATTTGTATATATTTTTTGAGGGCATAAGCCCTGTGACTCGCTATCGGTTATATTTTTTAGGCGCTTGTGTCCATCCATGTACTCTGGTTACTTTATGATATTATATATGTTTTTTTGGTATTTTGTGTCTTATGGATCATGTGTGCAAAAAAGTATTTACATGGTTATGTCAATGTTCTTTCATATGTGTGCAAGATGCCAATCTAAAATTCGATTAGCTAGAGTATCTATAACTTGATTTAATCTCCTAGGAACATGAAAATATGTAATATAATCAAAGTTTCGTTCTAAAAGATGTACCCTAAAGAATCATCAGTGTAAAGTTGGATCATGAACGTGGTATACTTTGTTTAACAGAGACACAACGAGTTGAGGGTCAAGATAGACTTGGAGATGAGAGATACCCAATAACAAAGTGTCACGAAGAAACTCAATAACGGTGCTATACTCGGCAACATTATTTGTGGTGTCACCTAAGCATATACCTTCAGAAGATAATAACTAGCCTTGAGGTGTAAAGATTACCCAAGCTGTGGAGGAAAGCTTCCGAGTGTGTTGACTGGCACCATTTTCATACCCAACAAACACCTCGAAATCACTTGACATCTGCCACAATGATGAAAGATAGTATCAACGACACATCCATAATACTAAAAGAAACTAAAAAAGGAATAGTACAACAATTATACATATGTTACAAAAAGTTACTCATAGAAACCTGCCTATGAGTAATACTTCTTGAGGTAGAGCCCATTTGTAGGCTCCACCAAAGAATTCCCTTCAAAATCAACCAGACGATAACCACCCTTTTTTAAAACCTCTTTTATGATGAAAGGCCCGAACCACATGGGTTTGAATTTTCCTACCCCCACGAGGTCCTTATATTGGTCATAGACCAGGACATGGTCGCCTTTAGAGAAAATGCGAGGACAAATAGACCTATCATACTGACACTTGAACTTATGTTTGTGAGCCTTGTTGGCCAGAGCCGCATCACAACGCTGCTCAAGGTATACTAACAATTCTTCAAGTGGAGAAGTGTCTGGCAATAATTATACTACCAATTTTAGAGACGGGATTTTAAATTCTATGGGAAAGACTGCATCCATCCCGTAAATGAGTTGACAAGGTGAGAAACCGATTGCTATCTTAACAGATGTTTGGTAAGCCCATAATGTAGAGTATAAAATAAAATGGCAATTTGAATTGACTGAGTTGATAGTTCGCTATAAGATAGTCTTAAGAGTTTTGTTTACATCTTCCACCTGCCCATTTTCTTGGGGGAAGTAGGGTGATGAATGTTCTATTGGTTGTGGAGCCTGATTATCTTCCTGATTTATAGGTCTTTTACTTTCAGCCGTGTTTATACCCCATGAAGTATTTACACCCAAGAAGTATGTACACTCTTCCACGCGGAGGAGTGCAGAGGGGGGTACCCCCTCTGCGGGGTCCGGGGGGCCTATTCCCCTCGCTGGGGGGTATGGGGGAAAGTGGGCTCCCAGCGGGGGTTCGGGGGCGAAGCCCGCGAAGCAAAAATTTCCTTATAAAAGTTTATTGTAATTTCATTGTAAATCTGGACCGTTCATTATAAGGTCGTAGATCTAACGGTAGAGATTATGTTAGGGTTTTTTGACCTAGAAGTAAATCCTCTTTTATGAGGGAAATGTATTGCGGCTATGATTGATGGTGAATATTGTATTTTGAGAGAGGAGACTGTGAGAGAAAGAAGAGGAAGTTACAGTGGGTTTTGTTGTAGGTTGTATCCCTTCATTTGCTAGATAATA
>JZKD02S2123163.1:298614-318044 GCA_000966675.3 Picea glauca
TTCTTGCTCAGTTTCAGTTGGTCTTCAAGAATGAAGATGAAAATGAGAAATTTTCCAGGTCCAAGAAGGTTCAGAGTCCAGCATATACAGCAGCAGTGGAGTTGTTGAGATCAGTCTCCAAGTGGGAGATTGTTGGTTATGGAGCCTAATTATTTTCCTGATTTATAGGTCTTTTACTTCCAGCTGTGTTTATATCCCATGAAGTATTTACACCCCAGAAGTATGTACACTCTTCCATGTGGGGGAGTGCAGAGGGGGGGTACCCCCTCTGCGGGGTTCGGTGGGCCTATCCCCCCGACTGGGGGGTCTGGGGGCAAGCGGGGGTTCGGGGGAGAAGCCCCCGAAGCAAAAATTGCCTTATAAAAGTATATTGTAATTTCATTGTAAATCTGGACCGTTCATTATAAGGTCATAGATCTAACGGTAGAGATTATGTTAGGGATTTTTTCCCTAGAAGGCAACCCTCTTTTATGAGGGAAATGCATTGTGGCTATGATTGATGGTGAATATTGTATTCTGAGAGAGGAGACTATGAGAGAAAGAAGAGGAAGTTACAATAGGTTTTGTTGTAGGTTGTATCCCTTCATTTGCTGGATAATAATAAAGGAAGGACCTGGCAATTTCTCTGGTGGACGTAGACCACATTGGGTGAACAACGTAAATCTATGTCTCTCTTGTATTGTGTGTCTTCTATGTTTTGTTTCTGCATTTGTTTTATTTTATTTCTCCGCGGTCTTGTTTTTCTAGCATGTTCTTACCTTAACCCAAGATTTGATGTTAACTCAATCATCATCTGGTTCTGAAAGTGACTGCCATGGTCAGTGACAATCTCCCTCGGGATGCCAAACCTTGCTATTATCTGATTGAATAAAATTAGAGTTGTAGTCTCTCCATCATCTTTAAATGTTGGCATAGCTTCGACCCACTTTGTGAAGTAGTCTACAACTACGATGATATAGCGGTGCCCCCTTGCTGAAGGAGGTTTTCAAGTAGTGTAATCAATCCCCCACTTGGTGAAGGGACCAACTGTGATGACATGAAACATGGGAGCGGGATGTGCCCTCATCTTCCGAGAGAAGATTTGGCATGAATGGCACTTCTTGACTGATTCGATACAATCTTTGATAAGTGTCAGCCAGAAGTAACATGCTCTTAGAATCCTTTGGGATATTTCCAACCCAGACAAATGACCGCCACAAGCTCTGGTATGGCAATCATTAAGCATGATAACTGCTTCCTCAGGAGTGAGACATCGACATAGGATGCAGTCTACACCTCTCTGATACGATGTATCATCGATTATGAGATAATTCTTATCCTAATGGTGTATGCGTCAACGCTCATTGCAAGAAATAGTGGTGGGGCACTTCAAAGTCTGGAGATAGATAAGTATATCTCCATACCAGGGATCTAAAGATGTGATCAAAAACATATCTCCCCAAATAGGTGATTCTTCAGGCACAACGTCACCTGACTCAACCGGAAGTTCCAAAATAAGTTTTGCGAAGACCAGTGACTTTTTGGACTTTGTTGAAATGAAGTCTAAGTGAAACACTTGGAGGATGACTATCCATCTACTAATTTTTCCACCGATTACCCGTCGTTTCAACATGTACTGGAATGGATTCATGACAGTAATGACAGTTTTCTTGCGAAACAAAACATAATGACGAAACCGTTGAACTGGATGAACTGTTGCCAATGAAAGTTTTTCGACGTGATAATAATTTAGCTCCGGTCCTACAAGGCCTCAGCTTCGGTAATAGATCACCTATTCTAAGAACAAGTCATCTTCCTGAACTAAAACAATGCCAATGGTTTATTCTGCTACAGCCAAATATAATAAGAAATCTTTGTTATAGTTAGGTGGTCGGAGCAGAGGGGAAGTTGTGAGGGTATGTTCCAATGCATCGAAAAAGCATTGAGCCGCCTCGTCATAGTAAAAGGGAACATCTTTCTTCAGTAATCGTATAAATCCCTTGGTGATCTCGGCATAGTTGGCGATGAAGCATCGTAAAAAGTTTGCCTTGCCTTGTAGACTGTGAAGTTGAAGGACTTTGCGTGGGGGGGGAAACTGAATTATTGCCTCAACATTGAGAGGATTGACTATGATCCTTGTTGTTGACACTATGAAACCTAACAATCGTCCTGACATTACGCAAAAGCTGCACTTGTTTGGATTCAGGTGAATCTGAAAGTAGCGACAATGTTCGAAGATAAGTCGGAGGCGTGTGGGATGATCCATTCTCTTGCAAGATCGTGATGCTAAATCATCTAGATAGGCCTCGACTATATGCTTGAGGTCATGGAAAGAAAAAGACATGGCCCGTTGAAAGGTGGCTCCAACATTTTTGATAACAAAAGGCATTTTACGATATGCAAATGTACCCCATGGGAAGATGAATTTCATTTTGTGTTGGTCTTCAGGTTTGATTTGGATTTGATTATATCCTGAAAAACCATCCATGAAAGAAAAGGCTTCGCAACCTGCACATTCATCAATGATATGGTCGATGAAAGGTGTGGGAAAATTATCTTTGGAACATGCCTTGTTCAAATCATGGAAGTCGGTACATACACGAATTGTGCCCTGTTTTGTATTGACCAGTATGGGATTGGACATGTATTGGGTGAAATGGATAGGATAAATAAACCTGGATTTTAGAAATTTCTCAACCTCAACCTTAATGGTTGCTTCT
Organism: Picea glauca; assembly: GCA_000966675.3. Taxonomy (NCBI): domain Eukaryota; kingdom Viridiplantae; phylum Streptophyta; class Pinopsida; order Pinales; family Pinaceae; genus Picea; species Picea glauca. Next base: position 301,314 of record JZKD02S2123163.1, read on the forward strand.
TTCTTAGGATTAACTAGACAAAGCTTCTATCGAACTGACTTTGCATTAGGATACGTTGTGATTTCATGTTCAACTATTTTTGGATCGTTGCCTGGCATTTCCTCATAAGACCAGGCAAAAACATCATGGAATTCTTTGAAAATATCTGTGTAGATTTGAATCTCTTCAGGGGAGAAGTCCGCTCCAACGAAGACATTCTCCACAACGCCCGGGTTTCAGGAGATATTGATCGGTAAGGTTTCAGTGATAGTTTCCATATTACCCTCAACATAAACCTTGTGTGTAGCTAAGTGATTAATAGGACAAGACCGATCTCCCGTCATAGTCATGGTGAATTCTCCCACTTCAATTCGGCTTAACTCTGGGAGGAAGTATGATCTCTGATGAAGATCTTCCCAAAGTTTATCCGGACTAGTCATTGCTTCAATTATTGCTTCATTAGAGGGCAAGAGTAAGTCCAATGAATTGGTGTGAGCGAGAGAACTCTGAGCCTAAACAGGCTCTAGAAGTGGTTCTAACTCTTGTGCAGGAGATGGATCAGTGTGGGTTGAAGTTTGTTGGACTAAAGAGTATGCTAATTCAGCTGCGGATAAGCGCATGGACATGCCCGAGTGTCATGTGCCATCAATTGTGGTCGATGGGGAAGGAAGTGTCCACAGATCGTCGAAGTAAGTCATGCGGAATGAGGAAACTTGAAAAATTTCAACCTTATGGTGACTTGATATAAACTTGATATCGCCTTAAGGGGGCGGTTAATCGAAGGTACCCATCAAAGATGGGCCCAAACCAACCCCTACATTGACGACACCTAGTTGAGGATTATCAATCATCGGGACCGTGGATGCCCCCAAAGCAGGGTCAGGTCTAGAGAAGGACAATTGATCAATGGTCACTATCCAGCCCTCATGTGGAAACAATAAGACCCAAAAAACTGTAGCAACCACCGCTTGCATGGCATAAGTCCAACTCCTTCCTAACAAGAGGTTATAGTCAAGGGGAGCATCAACTACCTCTTCTTTGACACACATGGTCTTCCCTCCTAACTGCATGGGGAAAGAAGGGATGATGCCATGTGGTCGGAATGAATGACCATTGAAAGTGGTGAGGATATTAGGTGACAGAGACAAAATGGGCTGGCCAACAGCCTTCCAACATGCCAATGACATAACACATGTTGAGGTGCCCTCATCAACCATCATGCAGAAGATATTTCAAGTAACATTTTTCGTGGGATAAGCCACTACTATTTAAAACGCGACTTGGTAAGGTAGACGAGGTTTTAAGTCAGTTGTATATAGCATGATTGTACCCATACTACAAGTCTCAATAGATCCTAAAGAGGCTAACAAGGCTTTCCTCTGGGAAGGGCAGCTTTGGAGGACCTCCAAAGTGGACATCGCGCAAGGGGTTTGTGATAAATCTTCCACCACAGAGTAGTTATGGGCGACCCTTGCGTTTGGGTTATGAGAATCTTTTTTGAATGCGCCTTTGGGAATGCATGTCATTGTTTCACCCAACGTCTTCTCAATATGTAAAGGAAGAGATGGGAGTTAAGCTTCTTTACCCTTCTCAAAAGTACTTGGTTTACTATAGTCATGCACTCTAGTCGATATAAAAGCATCACCCCTCACCATATATACATTCATAGATGTGGGGTTGTTCACAGGCGAAGAGGGGTCTTGGCTGCCCCCTTCCATGCTTGCAGAGGCTTGGGTTAGATTTTTCCCATGTTGAAAGAGATTGGTCAACACAACAGGTTGTTTCTGCGTGACAAACTTTTGGGCCTTTGCAAGTCGAGGACATAGATGGGTCAGGTGGTCTTCCATGCACAAGTTGCATGGATACCTCGCCTTCCATTTTTCAGTTTCGTCCCCACCAGCATTATTGGTAGGTTTTTTATCCCCCTTACCCTTGTTTCATTGTTTTTTTTTCCTTCAGGCTGTTGGCTGGCCTTTGGGTTAGTCGATTGCACTGTGTGTACATCCGACGTTTTGGTAGGGGGAGAAGCCAAAGTAGTAGTTTGGTTGGCCGCTGTGTGTTGTATAGATAATTGTTGCAACTTCTTTGTCAATTGCTCAATGGGCTTTGTTTGTGATGAACCAACAATACTATCGGCATGTGGTCCAACTCTCTATCTATTTTTATCCAATATTGAGCATGGTGCATTTGGCAAGATGTTGTACAATAAACCAGACTGAGAATAGATGAGCTCAAATTGTTGAGCTCTCATGATGGCATCTTCTTCGAAGAAAAATCCCAACGTTGCAACGTCTTTGGATAAATGCGGGACCAAACACTTAAGGAACCACTCAAGAAGGAATGTTGGTGGGACTGACACCTTAATTAAACTCTTATGGCATCTCCATTCTCAGATGTGATCAGAGATATGGTATGTTTTCATCTATTTGAAATTGGCCAGTAGCTCTATGCCAGCATCGTATCTCACAGGTAACTGTAAATGGTTGAGGAAGGCCACTTCCAGCTCGTCGAAGGAAGAGTATATTGAGAAATCAAGATTAATGTACCATTTTGTGGCACTCCCAATGAGAGTACGTTGAAACAATCACAACTGTACGGAATCATCTTTCAATAAGTTAGATGAGCACCAAATATGGAAGGTAGTCACATGATCTCCTGGATCTTCGTTAGGTTTGGCTTTGAACTTTGGAATGTCTGAAGGAAACTTTGTCGGCATAGGAGGCCAACGTGGATCATGATAAATAGGGTCATTCAACAACCTTGTCAAATCTGGCAAGTGCAAAGTATTTAGGAAGGGTAGTTTGGGTTGTTGGTGATAACCTGGGAAAAAGGGGCCAGGAGTTTGACTAGCACCAGGTTTCCAGGAAAAGTTTGGCTGCTAGCCTAGATTCTGGTAGAAACCATGGTCTTGGCCAATGTATGGATTTTTCATATGTGGAGACATCATTAGTTGATTTACCAAATAGGACATATATGGTTGGGCATGCATTATATTCGAAGGACTCGGGGAAGGGTTGCCCCATGTCAGTTCCATGGGGATAGGCATAGTAGTTTGTCTGGGGTTCCATTGATTGTGAAAAGAATTACCCCAGATCAACATTTCGGATGAGAGAACGGATCCCTGCCCAGAATTCCAATTCCCTGATGCGGAAGAAGTTCTTATGTTTCACCCTGTGCAGGAATAGTACCTTGCACAAGAATAGATTTTCCAAAACTGGGATTGCCCCTATTCAGGAAAGCGGATGACAAGAAAGCGTTGTTACCAAATGTTTGGGCCAAAGAAAATAGTGTTGAACCTACCGACATGATATGCGAAGGTGGTCCTTGAATCCCTGCTCCAAATAAACTATGGTATGTAGGTTGCCCAGTGGATTGCTAATGCAAGCCACCGAGTGAAGGGGACAAAGGAGGGATATGACCTCCTCCATAAGGGAAAGAATTAAAAGGAGTAGGAGTGCCCCCATGTGACCTTGCAAAGGAGCACTAGAGCTCCCTGCCCCCAGACCTAAAGTCTGTAAAGTGGAGTAGGAAAGTACATGACTTGTACCCGAACTAGGCATCTAGTATGAGAATGGAGGGCCTGTCGCACTTGGTGTGAAAGGGGTTGTGGCCGCTACCAAAGACGGGATCGGGCCACTGTGCAATGTAGAATCGGTCGAGACCATGATGGCTCAGACTGGTGATGGTGGGTTAGGAGGTGAAAACTCTCCTGTGGTGAAAACTGTATTGGGAATTGAAGAATTCCCAGCAGGAGTAACAACATTCGTTTCCATTACTGTGTGCAACACTGTCTGGCGCTCATAAAATTGGATTGGTAGGATGAAAGGTGCCAAGAAATCAGTGGTCAGTGTTTCAACCGAGCCAAGAGCATGTGATTCAAGGTCCAAAATGGTCGATTCCTATGGATGTTGGTCGGGCAAAATTGATTGTAACCCGGTCTCTTTAAAAGACCCTTGTTGGTCTAGCTTTCGCCTTAATGGTGGCAGGGGTGGCTCCAGTGTAACCAGCGGCAGGACAAGAAGCCTTCATGAACGACAAAGCTCATGATCCTCCACTCTGTGAGAAGATAAAATACACTCTAAGGTAATCTAAACATTCAAAAGTAACACACACTAAAAAAAAGTCCCTAGCAGATAAGACAGGCAAACACTAAATTAATTGGAAGAACAGTTACAACAACCAACACTGGAGCAACTTACTGGTGCAAGTGAAAATCGAACAAGGAAGCACCCTCCAGGTATACTCTGCAAAGTGTGGCTCGATGTCTATCCTAGGTACTGCGGTATACCCCCATAGTCACCTGTGTATGTCCCTAAAAAAGATAGGCAACTAGGTTTCTAGCGCGTGAACAATCACCAGGCGAGTACAGTCGAAAGTCGGGTAGACCACAATGAGTAGGGTATTGATCCTAAAACCTATCAAGGGCATCGAAAGCAAGTTGTCCGAAATACAAATGAGGACCTCGAATGCATTCAAGACCCATGAAGCCTCGTGGCAAATGCAATCGACGGAATCCCAAAACAGGCCCTCTATATGTGTTCTCCACTACGATTGGTCCAGCTTTGGAGGGGTTATCTCTGCTACCTTTCCGCACGCGACCTCTTGTTTATCCCTTGTGTTAGAGGGGGGTCCCGTATAACTTTCATGAGACTGGACATAGACACTCCCTAACTCAGACTCCTATGTTTGATTTTAAATGGCCCTGAAGAGTTTCCTTTCCAACCTAATCCAAGACCCTAATCCTGAACTAGTTCGTTAACCCTACAAACAAAAAAGTCTAGTAAATTTTAGATTTAGCGTTAATTTTATGGATTTGTCATATGTAAAGGGGTATGAAAGTGAAATTGATGATGTGTAAAAGACGAAAGAAAAAATGAATAAAAAATATGGAAATAAAAAACTTTTACTTAATGGAAAATTTCAACAACTTTTCAAAAAATATATATTTTTTAATTTTCTAAGATTTTGGACAACAAACTCAAAAGAAATTTCACTTGACTACAAACTACTTATGATCTAAGTAAACTGCAAAAACTTATGAAATAAATGACTTTTCCCTGGCTTATAATGCATAAACACACTCTTCAACCAAACAAGAAAATGAAAGAGACTTTTTTTATTTAAATGTTGATAAAGAAAAAAGGAAAAATACCAACAAGTAAAGACCAAGAAAAACAATTTTGGCCTAGTCGTAGATCGCAAAGAATCACTTCAACAAATCACACACTAGCAACTTTAAAAAATGACTCTCACACTTGTCTAAAAACTCTAAAAAATTCTTTTTTATGACAACTTTTAAATGAGAAAAAGCAAGCTAAGGGTAAGATTAATCCTAAGCTATTGACTGCTAAGATAAAGATTCAAACACCTTAGAGGTATAATTCTCATCAAGGGAAAGGATGACTTCCTTACCCTAAAAAAAAATTGTCCTGCAAAAGCATGCTACTGATAATCCAACAGCAAGCGTTTACACGCGGGCTGACCTTGTACAGGCCACGTGTATCTCTAAACTCTAGGAAAAAATAAAAACCAGACAACCCAAACCAGGTAGAGATCATTGATATTGATAACTAGGATCCCTTGAAGGCTTGGACACACTTTTTAACAGAAAAAGAAAACAATGTAAGGAATTTTTTTATAAAAAACCAATGTGAGACAAGACTGCAACAACCAAGACTTAGAAAGAGTCCCAAAAAACCCTTGAGAATCTATGATTATGACAGGGAAGAGGATGAATTCCTCAAAAATTCTCTAGACTCTACACGCTATTGCTACTTCTTCAGCTAGCATTCGCACGCAGGCTGTAAGAGAGTAGGGTGTAGGTACATGTGTGCAGACCTTATGCAGGCCGCGTGTACCTCTGTGGGTCCCGACATACATAGTCAAGCAAATAAAAGAGAAATATAGTATGGTAAACCAGACTCTCTGATAGCTCATACTTTGCATAAACTAAAAAAGAAATAGGCAAGAAAAACTAGTCTTTTTCTAAAAACTACCCAAAAACAAATAAAATTCCTAGGAACCCTAGAGATCTCCCCAGTATGGTTACCAATTCTGTTGTGAGGGAAATCTCCTTACGGAGTAGCCAATAGGGTTATACTTTGCATGTAGATATGACCAAGAAAAAATCTACTTTCTACCTTCGTCCCCAGACTTAAATCCCATTTCCTTTTAGTAAATACATGGCCAGATCAACCTACCTTGTTCCAGGCGTTCGATGTCGATCCCTTGTCGCACTTGATTACTTGTTCGCAATTCTCCTTCCAAAGATGACCTGCATATAAGACAAGCAACAACTACACATGTGTCTTACCTATAGACTCACCGGTTAGAGATTCAAACATGCACTTAACAAACTATGAATAACTCGTGAATTGGGATGGCAAAAGTATTTTCTTTATTACTTTGAATGAGTCAAATTACAAAAAGTTGAGACCGGCCACTGCTCCGCGAACCTGATCCTGGGCTCCTCTTCAACTTTCCTCCAACTTCTTTGCTTAGTATCTCTTCTGGCACAAGGATGGCTAAAGGGTTGGGACAATGGGAATATGCAAATCGGTAGATTTTCTTTTCTATATTTTTCCTCCTCCAAATGGGACCCCTAGCCCTTCTTTTATAGGTTAGAAGAAGCTAGGTATTTGGATGAACCCTTGGCCATGCATGGCCGAGAGTTTCAGTTAACTCACCCAGAGTTGTGTTTTCCATTGACAACTTTCCTTTTTTCGTGCTTTTGTTGGTCCACGCGGGTTGTTTCAGGTCAGCTAGCATGTACATGCATAAAGTAATAGAGTAGGGCACGTGGGCCCTTATAAAAGAGGTTTTTTAAAGAGTTGTTCAATATTTCTTTGAAAAGAAGGGATCTGAGATGGCCTAATGCTAGGTAAGCATGTATGGTGCAATTTAGGGTTATAACACCTCATTGTTCCTGCACTTCATACAACATAAATATTAAAGCTTCTAAACTAAAAAAATGATAATTGCCTATCTAACAATCATGAACACACACACATAAACCAATACAAGGAGACTTACCTTGGTTGGGGTGGTGGGCCCTTGCCATACCAACCAGGTAGCTCTAGGATATTACAGAACACACACTTTACTCATATCCAGGAATTTCAAAGGCTAGACTTCATATTCCTTCAATTGACAAGTATACAGTAATTTGAAACTCAGTTTCTCAGCATAACAATATATTCAAACTCTCCCAAGAACCAATATTACATCATAGTAATTCCTTTTCTCTTAGTACTCCTTCCTTCATATTTATACAAGGAAATTCAATGGGGATAGATCAGAACAAATCCCCCAAATCAAAATTCGTTCAAACCGTTTATGCACAAAATCTAGGGTTTTCACCAAATATTACAAATTCGAGTTAAGGATCCTTTGATATCTGTCTATCTGTTATGAATCATGAGAAATTATTTCTGGGTTGTGTAGTTGGATATTGTTTCTAAGAACCCATTGTATGGTTTCATAATATATTCTTCCATTTGCACGAAAATCAAGGTGCAATATGATAGTTTAGAAATATTTAATGATTTTAGGCTGAATCGTTCCCCCTGAGCTGGAGGTCCACACGTTCGAGATATGGATATTCTGGTCCATGAGTCAACATGAAAACACATGTATGGAAAAAACCCATGTCCCTAAATTTTGGTATTCATCGTCATATGCCCGAAAATTGAGGAGAAACTCTAGTACCGGAATGTTGGTACCAGAATACTATAGGTAGTTGTTTAGTATCGAAATACACACAGGCTGGTACCGCATTGCACGATGACTTGTAGTACCAGAATGTTGAGATACTGGAATAAACTGCTCATGACTCAAACTATTAGGATTATACAGGATATAACACTTTAATCGAATTAATTCAAGAAAGTTAAACAAAACAGGCTTTAAATCATCAATTACCTCTTGTGAGAATGAACTAGGTCATTAGTTATGCGTTTGGGAATAAATAGTCAAGTATGGGCTTATAACATAGGCAAAAAGGCTTGGATACAAGGTAATATAGGGCATTATACATTTCAAAATAGAGAGTTAACAAGTATGAAGATCTCACCAGATGTATAATCTTGAGTTTTCCCAACACCCACAGATTCAAACCCGTGAATGTTTTCTTAAGGATTAACCTCAACCTATGTCAATGTTTTCTTCAGCGATTTAGATCTTCCATATCTACTATCATTTTCCTTCTAATCGTAGCTTGGAAAGAAGATAGAAAAATTCTCTAGATGCAAATGTAGAATATCCTATAACTTCCTTTTGTGATTTGGGAGAGAGTAATGAAAGAAACAAAGAGGAGAAATCATCATTGGAAATTTAGATCAATTTATGAGCAAATGATGATGAATTCAACGATTTCGTGATATGGGTTTTGTGCAAAATGAGGTCTATAGTGCGAATCATGAGGTTTTTCTTGAGAAATGTCTTGGCTTAAGATATTTTCAAGATTCTCTTAACCAAATTTTACATGATTCTTTGTGTTACGAGATCAATAATAGTTTTTATGGAAGATCAAGATCTATTCGTAATCAACATCATCATATTCAATGATTTCCTGAATGTAAAGGAATATGGAAAGATTTCTTGTGTTGAATGAGGCGGGAGGGAATTGATATATTCTTGTAACGTGAGGTTTTTGTTTTTGGTGTCGTTCCAAGTGTTGTTTTGGGGACCGTTCCAAGAATTGATAAAGGGAAATATTTATTAAATATTTTCACGGAAATATGCACCAACGATCCACTTCTTCTACTCGCGACATGCCATCGATTGGATAAACTAATACCATGATCAAAACTCCTACAATCACTAACCACACATTCAGTCACTTATCTCTCTCATGTTCTAATCCACGCAATTGTCAAAGGAGATCTGGAACAGTCCATCTAGATCTATGTATGTATCATTTGATGCATAGTGAATCATGCTTGAATTAAGTCAAATTTGGAAGAATATCAGTTGAAATTGATTGTTGTGCCGATTGGACATAGATTTGTTCCTGCATGTATGTCTTATTTGTGATCATTCCCAAAAGATGAACCGATCTGAGATTTATTGTTGTTGCTGCAAACACATATATAAGTTTTAGAATCTAATGTATGTGTTGGTTTAACCATATACAATATCAGTATCCTCACCCAACTATAGGCCGAAGCCACCCTTAAGCACCTTAACCTTGACAGAGAATTATTCCAGAACCAAACCCTAGGCTAGATAGATAAACAAAGGGTTGTGCACCTTTCTCCAAGTATAGTGCACCAAGCAAGAGCTGATCAGAGAGTCCAAACCATAACCAATAAATAGTCCAAGCCAAAACTGAAATATGCTAGCTGCAACAACTACAACGAAAACTCTCCTCGAAACTTGTTCACAAACTGGCCAACTGCAATGCGCACAACTGTTGTTTCTACAGTTTTGAGAAAGCCTGCCAGAATGAAGACTGGCCTCCTGTATTTGTACTAAATCTAGCAAACTACTTGGGATAACTTCTCATTCTGGGTGCCTATTTACATGGTATATAATATTTCCTTTAACTAACTTCTTCTCTTGTAGGCTAATAACCTAATACAAGTTATCCTCTTGAGTCGACTTATCTTCTAGGGTTATTAGCCAACTAGTTAGGGTTTCTTATTGCTTCCCATAATATTCTATTCTCGTCAGGTTTATACACGGAGGTAAATACCTCTCATAGATACCATAATATCAACACTCCCTCATGTCTAGGGAGGTATTAAAGGTAATGGTATTGAGCACAAACATACAATTAATCTCGTAGCATCAACATAGTTGTATAGACTATCTCATGACTAGATCATGAGCACCATCATTGTTAGAATATAATGGATGTGCTCATTTTACCATTGACAATATCACTATTGTCACCCAACCATAGGCCGAAGCCACCCTTCGAGCACCTTAACCTTGACAGAGAATCACTCCGGAAGAAAACCCTAGGCTAGATACCCAAACAAAGGGTAGCACACCTTTCCCCAAGGAGTGTGCACCAACAAGAGATGATCAGATAGTCCAAACCCTAACCAAGAGATAGTCCAAGCCAAACATGATCTGCTAGTTGCAGTAGCTGTAATGGCAGCTCTCCTGCAAACTTGCACACAAAAATGGGCATTGCAGTGTGCACAAGTGCTTCTCTGTAATTCTGAGACTGCCTGCCAGAATGAAGTCTGGCCTCTTGTATTTATACTAATTCTGGCTAACTGCTTGGGCCGAATTCTCATTCTGGGTATCTATATTTTCAGTATATATTATTTCTTCTAGCCGACTTCTTCTATTGGAGGCTAATAAACTAATACAATTTCTACTCTTGAGCCGACATATCTTCTAGCATTATTATCCAACTCATTAGGGTTTCTTCTGGTTTCTTGGAAGATTCTATTCTCATAAGGTTTACACATGGAAGTAAATACATCCTGTAGCTACCATAATATCAACACTCCTTCCTAGCTAGGGAGTTATTATAGGTAATGGTATTGAGCACAAACATACCATTCACCCGGTAATATCAACATAGTTGTATATACTATCTCATGACTAGATCATGAGAACCATCATCACCATCAGTGTCATCAACTGCATCATCTCTCAAAACCATACTCCATTTGAGTAATTAGACATGATGCTAAATAAGTCACTCACACCATAGAGTGACACAAGAGCCATTCTTCTAATCTGGACATATTTCCTAGACTAATAAATGTCGTGAACCATTTTTCGTCTGGGAAATCTCAGTCCATTGATCATACATCTAGCTGATAATCATTTTCAACATTGTTGATAGTCTTCAAGGCAATCAAAATAATATCATTCAATAAAACACAACGGTGTCCATCCATAGTAGTACACAACTACAATCCAATGATACACTACCACACCAAGTAGAACACAGGTACTTGATCATTGACATATATTCAGAAAGAGTGGAACACATCCACCACAATAGTATACATCTACTGCCTAGAGACATGCAGTCTTCATAACAATCATCTGATATCAACCTGCACAGAAAAAATGTTATGATATAAACTGAATCATTTGGGCCATTCATCCACTCACATCTATAATATCTGGAAGAGAATATTCCCTTAGAAGGTAAAACATAAATGATGAGCTATCTGGACTATTCTTCTTAATCAAGGAAGAATAATTGTCCCAATTTTTGAGCCTGGACCATTCCCCACCCTAGGCCATTCCTCCGACACTAGAAAAACTTTAACCTAGAGAGAGTGAGTCTTCCCTAAGTAATGTTTGTCCCTGATTGTTAAACCTAGACCATTCCCCACCCTAGGCCATTCCTCTGACACTAAACAAAGTGCAACATGGAGAAATGAATCTTCCCTGAGGAATGATTGTCCAGATCATTTCCAAAGGAAATGACTATCTTGCACCAACCTCCAAAGAAACCATTCCCCATGTTAGCCACAATGAGAAATCGTTGTCTGGGGAGGTGGGCTAGTCTTCTTGAGTAACACTCAAGAAGAGAGACTGACCTAGACAACTTCCCATGTTAACCACAATGGGAACTCGTTGTCTATGGTACATCAACAATCTAGACCATTTTTCGAACTAGAAAATGTTTGTCTGTCAGAAATCTCAATCCACTTTCCAGACTGGAAAGAATCTGTTCATCTTGGACCATTTTTTTTCGAACTGAAAACTGATTTTCCATCAATAAATAATACATTAGTGCTCCCTCCCAACCTGGGAATCATCTCTTCCTTTTTCAATAAGGAATTCGTCTCCATGAGCTCCATCTTGAGTACGCAAACAATTTCATCTTGGACATAAGATTTACCAAAAATGTCTGGTTATCTTCTCATCTATGGAGATATGTATTGGAAAACCACTTTCTCCTTTCTGGACTTCATCACAGATAATGTAATGATTGATTTCAAATGTACTTTGATTTGGAACACTGGTTTTCTCTAAAGGCTTCATGTAGCTCTGATCAATAAAGTATATCATTGTTGGAAAACTAGAATATATCCATGTGGCACTTCTTATGTCATCATGAGATCTGATCTTCTAAGTAATCATCTTGATACAATATCTATGCTATAGAAAATCTTCTCCATGCTTTTGTTGTGCACTAGAGGTTATCCACCAAGTTATCTTCTTCTATCTAATTAGAAGGGTCTCTTTTTTATATGCTTCAAAGTCTTGAGGTTTCTCTTCATACACTCTTTGTTCAATTGCTCTGGAGAACAGTCTTTGCAGTCATATGATGTAGAAATCCAACCCATGGATATTGTGGATGATATAAAGACTCATGTAGAGGTATGTATGATTTATTGGAACAAGTAATCATCATAGTCTTCTCCCTCCATGTGGGAGAACCTCTAGTTCTAGATCTTGCAATGCTTGCATATATACATTGTTCTTCATCAAAACTTTCAGTTCCTCTGCTTGATTGGTTTTATTGAGTTCATATCAGGTTGGTGATCTTGTGATTCTTAATATAATGACTGGTTGTTCTAGATTTTCTTTCTTTCTTGGAATCTTTATGTTTTTCCTGATGTTTTTCTTTATCTCTTGGGTCCATGGAGTTTCTTGTAGATTCCATTCCCTAAATATTTAAGTTCTTCCTTTCATTATAGGATCATGCATGTGGATGGACAACCAAGGATACTTTAAGGATTCTCTTTGAATAAGACTTCTTCTTAGGTCAAATTGAACAGATATTGCCTTTCATGGCTGCTACCATGGATATATACTTCATCATCTTCAATGAATCAAAGGATTAGCTCCCTCCTAACCCTTGCTTCATGTATCAGTGCATGTTTTTCTTTTGTAAATATATAATCATCTCCCTCCATCTAGGAGAGTCCATGCTTCTGTCTACATCCTTATTGCCTTCTGCAAAGTGTTACAAATCATTTTCCAATTTCCTTTTTGTCTTTACTTTTTCTAAGTCTTTTTAGGATTGATTATGATTTCGACTTATCCTGTAATAGCTTCCACATGATTCATTTGATGTATTTAATCCTTTCATGTGTGTTATCTAACTTGTATATTGATAGCAATCCTTATCTTTTTGTTCTTCCATAAGTATAGTTATTCTTGGAACATATTAACTTCTAATAGATAGATATACAAGATATGTACATAGTCTATGGAAACAAGATATGTACAAGTACTAAGAAGAGTATTGTTACCTTCAAAAGAAGAAGTCTCTTTCATCCTACTTAGTCTTCTTTGTAGGTTCCTTTTCTTCAACAACTGATGCTTCATGTTTCTCCTTCCTTTTCTTTAGCTCAGGACAATGATTCTTGTAGTGACCATACTTTCGACAGTTGAAGCATTAATTTTTTGAAATATCTGTCTCTTGATTTGGCTTCCTCCTTGAACCAAAATTCCTTTTGTTCCTGAAGTTATTGAATCTTGTTGTAAAGGATTGATCATCGTACTTCTTTTGGGGTTTATCTTTTTCACTGATCCTGGATTCTTCTTGAGCATAGCAAGTCCAAAGTTCTTCAAATGTAGGATAATCCTTTCTTGTGTTCATGCTTGCAGAAAATGCATCCCATGTCTTGGGAAGACCATTGAGTACTATGCTTACCAATTCCTTCTCTAAAATGATATCTTCAATATATTTTAGTTGATATCTTAACTAGCATATTCTCACAAAGTATGATGTTATGCTATCATCTTCATTCATCTTCGTGTCACAGAGCTCATTCTTTAGATTCATTATTTGTCCAATGTTTATGACTGAGAAGAGGTTTGTTAGGGCATCATACATCTTCTTTGATGAGTCAAGATGGGAGATGTAGGGTGTCAAGTGGTATTTTATAGAGTCCACTATGATACTCATGGCATTGATGTCACCGTATTTGAACTTCTCCATAACTGCAATGTTATGTGGTTCCTTCTCTTTTCCTTCTTCAAACTCTGGTTTCATGATCTTTCCTTTCACAATATCCAACACTTTATTCTTGGCAAGGATGAGGCCAATCCTTTTCTTCCATGCTCTGAATTTATAAGCTCCATATAACTTGCTTTATGAATTCATAGAGTAAGTCATGGCTTCTTTGACTTGGTCAACCCTAGATCTGACCAAAAACTCAAACTTGACGTCTTGGCTTGTTGAGAGTACAATGAGATGCGCTAGGCTAGGGAACATTGATCTATCCATAAATGAGGTCAATCCCTTCACTTAAGGTGCCTCAACGAGAGGATTACAGTTTCTGCAATTGCACCTACTAGTAACCCTAGCGGTAGTGCTATGGTGAGTACTCCTGCTAGAAACCCTAGCGATTGTTCTTCAATGAGCTTAATATCCTTACGAATCTGTTTCCTTCCAGTGGTTAGAATTAATGAAGGAGGTGTGGGTCCATAACCTATTATAATATAATGTATGTGCTTCTTTTACCATTAACAATATCACTATTGTCACCCAACTATAGGCTCAAGCCACCCTCCGAGCACCTTAATCTTGACAAATAATCACTTCGAAAGAAAACCCTAGGCTAGATATCCAAGCAAAGGGTAGTGCACATTCCCCAAGGATAGATTACCAACAAGAGATGATCAGATAGTCCAAACCCTAACCAAGAGATATTCCAAGCCAAATGTGATCCGCTAGCTACAACAACTGCAATGGCAACTCTCCTCCAAATTTGGGCACAAAACTAGGCATTGCAGTGCGCACAAGCGTTGCTCCGCAATTCTGAGACTTCTTTCTAGAATGAAGACTGGCCTCCTGTATTTATACTAATTCTATCTGACTGCCTGGGTCGACTTCTCATTGTGGGTATCTGTCTATTCAGCATATATTATTTCTTCTGGTTAAATTCTTCTCTTGGAGGCTAATAACCTAATACAATTTATCCTCTTGGGCTAACATGTCTTCTAGGGTTATTATCCAACTCATTAGGATTTCTTCTTGCTTCCTAAAATATTTTGTTCTTGTCAGGTTTACACGTGGGGGTAAATACCTCCCACAACTACCATAATATCAACAATCATCACTATGAGTGGCATCAGTTGCATCATCTCTTGAAACCATACTACATCTGAGTAATCAGACATGATGTTGGATAAGTCACTCACTCCACAAAGTGACACAAGAACCATTCTTCTAATCTGGACATATGTCCTCGAAGAATAAATGTCCTGGACCATTTTTCGTCTGGGAAATATCTGTACATTGATCACCCATCTAGTTGATTAAACATTTTCCTACACTACTCATATTATTCAAGGAAATTAGAACAATGTCATTCAATAGAAAAAAATTGTGTCTATCCATAGTATTACACAACTACTATCAAGTGGTACACTACCACACCAAGTAGCACATAGATACTTGATCAGTCATATAGTCACAATCAGTGGAACATATCCACCACAGTAGTATATGTATATTGTCTGTAGACATATAGTGTCCATATCAATCATATCATATGATATCAATCTACACAGAAAACATTGTTATGATATAAACCGAGTCATGTAGGCCATTCTTCCACTCACATCTATGATATGTGGAAGAGAATCTACCCTCAGAAGGTAAAACATTAATGATAAACTATGTGGAATATTGTTCTCAAGCAAGGAAGAATAATTGTCCCAATTTCTGAGCCTAGACCATTATCTATCCGGGCCATTCCTCCGACACTAAACAAAGTGCAACCTTAAGAGAATGAATCTTCCCTAGGGAATGTCTATCCCTGATTGCTCAACTTGGACCATTCACCTATCTGGGGCATTCTGTCAGCACTAAAAAAAATTCATCCTGGAGAGAATGAATCTTCCCTAGGGACTGATTGTCCAAACCCTTTCTAAAGGAAATGACTATTGTAACAACCCTAGCTAAATGATTGCTTAAGATTTACCAAGTATAATTAATTAAACAAATTAATTGTCCTAATGTGTATTAGTTAAATAATGATTATTTATTGATAATATTAATTAATTAATTATTGTTTAATAAATGTTGATTAACTAATTAATTGATTAATTAACACATTTAATGTTTAGAGTAAAGAATTAAATACTTAATAACTTTTAATTCATTAATATAAAACTTTATGTATGCAGGGGATGAAGCATTGAATGGAGGGATAAGGTATTAAATGGAGGGATAAGGTGGGTGGCATTAATGGAGGGTAGGAGGCGGTGGATGGAAGGGTATATGAGGGGGAGAGGCATTCAGAAAAGGAACTTTGTGAAATTTGGGGAAAGAAAGCAACATTTGGAGATTAGGGACTATATGTGTTTCTCGGTTTGATATTTTCTAGTTTGGACTTTGGGTGGACTGTTACAGAGGTGCACCAAGTTGCTGGGAGTTTTGGGCTCTGGGGCCAGGAATCCTGGAGCTAGGGAGTTGGACAGGCTCTGTTCCTAGCTGGCAGGGAGGAAAGATTCAATTTTGGGTAGAGAAGCAGAGAGGACAACTGAAGATTGGGGAATTAGCATCAAACAGAGGTATGTATTTTAGTGATTATGTTGTGTTATGTGATGGTTATGTGATTTACTTTTATGTTGTGGATAAATTTAATTTATGCTGAATAAGTTATGGTCAAATGATGAAGATTAAATTGTACAGAAAAATGTTTATCTACTCTCTATTCTTATAACCTATGTTTTATAAGGCTCTGTGGGATTAGAGACCTTACACTTGGTATCAGAGCTCTAGTTTAAAATCTCGGGCCAAGGGCCTACCCACCTTCTCATAATTGACCCAAAAATAAACCAGAAAAACCTTAGAGACTGTTGTAAGTT
>JZKD02S2123163.1:318224-332116 GCA_000966675.3 Picea glauca
AAAAAAAAAAAAGATAAAATAAATAATTCTCCCTGCCCCCACTATCCATTCAAGGATTTCTAGAAGGCTTCAACAAACTTCTTTGATACCATGATAAATTTTTCTAACACATGGTGAACATATTCTGCTTCTACAGTTAACTAACATAGTCTAAATTTAAATGCTAATCAAAACTGCAATCTGAATCTCAATAGAATCTATAAACACACAGTTAGAAAACATACAATGTAACACATAGATTACTGTTAAGAACCCCTGTTACTAATACTCCATTACTGCAGAATAAAAATCTGCTACAGGATAATTCTATAGATATAATTTTCTGTGGAATAAATAAAACTAAAACTCTCTAATATAGATCCATACCCTAACCCTTCCTCTTATATAACTGAGAGGGGACTCCTAGGTTTACAAAAATAGATCTATTTCTTAGATCTCAAGATATGCATGCAAGAGAGTGCACTCCAAAGAATATTTGTGCCCTATCTAACAAAAAAAAAAATGAATTTTGAAAGACTGCTAAAGAATAAAACAGACCACCTCATCTAAATTTAGTGCCTTATCTCTAAACTGAAGACTAAGGATAAACTTATCCTATTCAATATATAGATGGTGCACGCATGCATGCATGTTCCCTCACTGTTGGAATACTAAAATTAGTAATATTCCCTCACTGTCTATTTATCTCCCATAAGTGCTCCAACCTAGTAGAGAATGATCCTATTCTTTCGAATGGAAAGAGTCCAGGGAGATGCCTTGGCTATCGCAATATTGGAATCTAAGCAGTTGCCATTATTCTTTTGTTTTTCTTGTCCTCTTTTTCAGGATTATCATCTAGAGACTGAGAAATAATTCAATCCAAGAGTACCTCTGAAGCGTTTGAAACCTAGGAAGGAAATTGAAGAATTCCTGGCCGTAACAATATCACCGGAGCCTGTGTTATTACATGGGATTGCTCAAGATGGCAGTTCAGGTGTAAAACTTACAGAAGAGAGCTCGGATCAGAATTCATCTGAATCGTTACTGCTAGAAACTCAAAGGCAAAGGACGAAATATCCATAGAATGAGATGCCTCTCATAGGCAAAATATTGAAGTGGCTTCTATCAGCACTCTCATGGTTGCAAAGAAAAAAAAATCAGCGGTTGCAACCAGTAGATAAGCATCAACCTATGTGTCTTATGCACAATAAATTGTCTACATTCCCTGTACACATGTAGGCAAGAACCTACACCAATGCACAAAAAAATATAAGTCAAAGCCAAGACTAACACACCAAGCGCCAGGCACCAGGTCGCAATTGAGGGAACCCACAACAGATGTCCATTGTGCACGCATGCTAAACTCTGAGCATTAAACCCAATCTCTAAATCCATGAGCCATGCATCACAGGAAGCTACCTGTCAAAACCTATCTCAGAGTCCACAAGGAAGGAGACCACAAGGAGATAAAACCCGTGATAAAACACATACCAAGTAACAAGACATCCCAAACAAGGCGCCAAGGAGAAAGACCACAAGGGACAAGAGACCATGCACAATGCATCAGTGCAAGACAACACTCAAACCACGTGCAAAGCCACATGGGGGAGGAGCCCATGGGGTCAAGGTTAGGTGCTCTATGCACCAGGAAAAACACAAAAAAAAAACCAATGCCAGTTCCAGCGATAAACACACACAGCCCAATACCAAATGCCAAACACCAGGGCAACCCACACTCTGTACAAAAAAAATAATAATATAATAATTAATTAAAATTAATTTGATACCATTAACATACCATTAGTTTAAGCCTTGATTAATTTAATTAACATACTTTATTAGTTACCACTGCTTTAATTATTGTAAGTATTTAAATTAGGTAAATATATATTTAAATTACTATATATATATATATATATTAAATAAAAGATTTAAAGTTAAAGGTCTAAGTTAAAAGATATATTTTAAAAATTAAAGGTTTAAGTTATTAAATATGTTTAAATTAAAGATTTAAATTTAGGTTTTTAAGGTTTAAAAACTAAGGTGATCAAGGTTTAAAAACTATGTTTAAGGTTTGAAACTAAGGTGATTAACTTAATAAGAAAAATTAAAAGTATTGCACCCGAGGCCTAATCTCCAAGTCCACGAGCTAAGAACCAAATCCCAATGCACAAGAACCAAGCTTCAATGCATAGCCTCAGGCTCACTACATCATACGACCACAAGTCCAAAAACAATACATAACCACCATGCACAAGCGCTAAGCTCCAATGCCTGAAGGCCACTCTATAATCCTCAAGACTCACACCTGCAGCCACCAAGTCACACAATTCAATACATATGCACAAGGCACCAGTCAAGCATCGAAGGATAGCCTTAGGCTCATTTCATCAAAAATAAGTTGGAATTCACCTTAATTAGTTGTAAACGCAAATTATAAGGACTTAGACCAAGATAAGCGGGAGGGGGTTTCATCCACACTAGGAAAGTAAGCTAGAGGAATTGGTGAGTATAGCGCAAAGCTAGCATAGCTACCAAGCAAGGGAGTCAGTAGTTTCTTAGGCGAACAATTCAAGCTTAGACACTTTAATCCTAACCTAGACACCTCCCCTAAAGAGAGTAATGTCTATTTACAGACAAGTAAAAAAAAAACTTACGCCTAACCCTATTTTCTAGTTTAAGTTGTGCAAATGTGAAACATCCTTGAACTCACCCTGAAAACTTTGGTTGATGCATGTTAAATCATACAGGATGGTTAGGACTCGAGGAAATCGAGGCAGAGGGGCATCGTCACAGGGACCGCCATCACCGCCACCACCATCGCATGAACTAGCTCTCATATTGCACTCTTTGGAGGCCATAAATGAGACTTTAAAAGGGTGTCAACCTGCAGGGATTGAAGTGGAACCCCCACCATATGGAATGGGTAATCCATAAGTGTCGAGGGATTCAGAGGGAGTACTTCCACCCGAAGACATCACTAGAGAACTGCAGAAAATCAAATATCCGAAGTTTGCCGGGGGTCGTTCTAGTGAATGTGCTAAGGCATGGTTGGAAGGAATGACAAGGTGTTTTGCCTTAAGGGACTATGCGTCCACTTCAAAGGAGAAGATAGCGATTTTTCATTTGAGAGACAGTGCCTTGAACTAGTGGGGAAACCTGGAAAGGAAACTACATCTTACCCCAAACATTGTATCTTGGGAACTTTTTGAGGAGGGGTTCCCAAGGAAATATTTGCCAGCTTACTATGAGGAACAACAGGTAGGAGCATCTCATGCTCTAGTATAGGGAAACATCACCGTAGAAGAATATGAGATCAGGTTTATGGAATTGGTCAAATATGTTTCATATATGGATAATGACCAACGACATGCAGAACGCTTTGTCTATGGGTTAAACCCTAAGATAAGCGCTATGGTGCGGATGTGGAAACCGTCTTCGGTAGCGGAAGCTGTGGAAAATGTGCGTTATGTGGAGGAACACATGAACTTAACCAGAGGTACGAGACCGACCTTTCTGCATCATCCTGGATTTGTGGGGAAGGCCCCTAGGACATTTCCCAGGGGAGAGGGCTCAAGGCCACCTCCATATGGTAATAGAATCGCACCAAGAACAGTAGACGCATGGATTTCAATGGCAGCAAGTGCAGCATCTCGTTCATCACCAATGATGTAGGCAGGTCCACAACCATCTCAAGGAGCAACTAGTAGGGGCAGGGGTTCCAAGGGAAGGAGCTCATTTCAGAGACAGTCACAGAACAATGTGCAGGCTCAATCTTTTGTTACCTGTTGGGGATGTGGAGGACCCCATTACCAGCATGACTGCCCAGAGTTACAATCAGGATTTGTGCATAGAGAGGGAAAGGCCCCGATGGGAAGAGCAAGTAGAAGCCACCAGATTTACGCAGCGGTTAATAATCGCCATGCCGAACATCAATCCATAATGGTGGAGTCATCAAGTATGCTAAATCATATCAATGTTAAGATTTTATTTGATTCTGGTGCGACAGATAGTTTCATTTAACCATCTACATTAGAAAAGAGTGGGTTGGCAGCCTACGAGCACGATGAATTTAAACAAGTTGAGATGGCTTCGGGGGAAAAACAAGCAGTAGGACCTAGTGTTGATACTTGTATAGTAGACCTGGGAGTGTGTACTACCAGGTTGAAGGTTTACGTTACTGCTCTCGGGGCATACGACCTAATCATTGAAATGGATTGGTTAGAAGCTCATCGAGCTTTGGTAGATTGTTTCGAAAAAAGGGTACTTTGTGTCGACGATGAAGGAAGACCAGTAGAAATCCAGGGTGTACAGAGAAAGGTGTCATTACACTTTATCTCAACTATGAAGGTTAAGTGATGCTTGAGGCAAGAGTGTCAATTGTATGTAGTGGAAGCGATGAATGAACGGAAGGGACCCTCCTTGGATCAATACTTGGTATTGTCAGAATTTAAGGATGTTTCTCCGAACGAGTTGCCTGGGTTACCTCTTGAGAGGGAGCTTGATTTTACTATTGAGCTAAAACATGTTGCAGAACCAATTTCCAAGACTCTGTATCGGATGACAGCGCCAGAACTTTGTGAGTTGCAAATGCAGTTGAAAGAGTTATTGGACTTGGGGCTAATACGGCCCAGTGTCTCACCTTTGGGTGCACCAATAATTTTTGTAAATAAGAATGATGGTTCCTTACAACTGTGTATATATTACAGGGACTTGAACCATGCTACAGTGAAAAATAGGTACCCGATGCCGCAAACAGATGACCTCTTCGATCAGATGAAAGGAGCAGCGATATTCTCAAAGATCGATTTGCGATCAGGGTATCACCAGTTAAGGATTAAGGAAGGAAATATTCCTAAAACTTCCTTTTGAACCTGGTTTTGACATTACAAGTTTGTCGTAGTACCTTTCGGATTGACCAATGCACCAACATTATTCATGAGCCTCATGAACGACGTATTCTGGAAGTACTTAGACCATTTTTTACAAGTGTTTCTATATGAAATCCTCATCTATTCCAAAAACAAAAGAGAGCACGAGGAACACTTACGAGTGGTGTTGTCTTGCTTTAGAGAGAAAAAATTGTATGGGAATTTGTCGAAGTGTTCCTTCTTCTAGAAAGAGATCCACTATTTAGGTCATATCATTTCCGGTGAAGGAATCTCTGTGGACCCAGAAAAGGTAAAGGTCATTATGGAGTGGTCAGTGCCGAACAATGAACATGAGGTGAGAAAATTAATGGGGCTAGTAGGTTATTATTGGAGATTTGTGGAAGGATTATCAAAAATAGTGAAACCCATCACCACTTTGTAGTGAAAGGGGGTCAGGTATGAATGGACATAATAATGTGATAGTGCATTCATCGAGCTTAAGAGGTTACTAACTAGTGCGCCAATTATATGAGTGTTGGATATGGAAAAGGAATTCACAATCTGTATGGATGCCTCGAAGAAATGGTTGTGGGTCGTGCTAATGCAGGATGGACGAGTGATAGCTTATGTGTCGAGGAAGTTGAAAAAACATGAATAGCTATATGTGACTCATGATTTAGAGTTGGAATCTGTAACTCTAGCTCTGAAACTTTGGAGGCACTATCTTATGGGGTGAAACGTTGAGCTCAAAATGGACCATCAAAGTTTAAAACATCTCTTCACTCAAAGGGATCTGAATGCTGGGAAAAGGCGATGGAGTGAGTTTATGAGTGAGTATGATTTTGGTATTTCATACATCAAAGGAAAGGAAAATGTGGTCACAAATTCCTTGAGCAAGAGACCACGTGTCTTCTCCCTGGTACCCTTAAAAGTCAATCTGAGGGAACGTGTGTTGGTACAACTCCAAGGAGGAAGTTGGTATTTAGAGGTTACTTCAGCCCTCTAGAGTGGGAGGAAATTAGATCCAAAGTATGAAGGATATAGTCTGGAAGCAGATGAACTATTGAGATATCAAGGAAGGATGTACATCCCTGAAGATTGGGATATTCAAAGCATCATATTGAAGGAATCCCATAGAGTACTTTATTGTGTGCATCCAGGTGTGAAGAAGATGTACGTAGACACGAGGAAGATTTTCTGTTGGGTAGGCATGAAGCACGATGTAGTCCATTTCGTCGCCAAATGCCTAGACTGTCAACAAGTGAAATTTGACCACCATCACCCGGCAGGCCTCCCACAACCACATGATGTTTCTATGTCCAAGCGGGAAGTCATCTCTATGGATTTTTTTGTATGGTTGCTACTCACATATCATAGACACAATGTCATTCTTGTGATAATTGATAAGTTAACCAAGAGTTCTCATTTCATTCTAGTTAGAGACACTTATGATTTCACTGATGTGGCATGTGTGTTTGTAATTGAGGTCATCCATTTTCACGAGATACCTAAGAATATCATTTCAGATAGGGACTTCAGATTCACTTCTAGGTTTTGGACAAGTTTGCAGTCAGCGTTGGGGACTCAGTTGAACTTAAGCACAACTTATCATCCTGAAACAGATGGGAAAACTGAGAGAGTAAATCAAGTCATGGAAGACATTCTTAGGATGTATTTCATGGATAATCAAACCCATTGGGAGAAGTACCTACATTTGGTAGAGTTTGCCTACAATAAAAATTTTCATAGCTCCATCGGAATGCCACCTTACGAAGCTCTGTATGGAAGGCCATGAAAAACGTCGTTAAGTTGGGATATATTAGAAGACTGAGTAACAGTTGGGCTGGAATTGATTCAATAGATGGAGGAATAGGTGATTCAGATTAGGCATAGACTGAAGGAAGCACAAGATAGGCAGAAAAGTTATGCAGATGCACACAAGACTGACCGAAGTTATGAAGTGGGAGACTAGGTTTTCATTCGTATCAGGCCTAACAAGATTACCATATGGTTTGGGAAGGGGACAAATTTGTCACCTCAATTTATAGGACCATTTCTAATACAAGAGAAAATTGGACCCATTGCCTATCGTCTCGTACTGCCACCCCACTTGCATAAAACTCATAATGTTTTTCATGTATCTATTCTACATCATTATGTTGCTGATGAGTCACATAAGCTAAATTGGATGGATTTGCAGGTATCGAACATGGGAACTCTCATGGTAGAACCGTTACACATATTGGATCGTATATTCCGACAATTCAGGAAACATATAGTAGACCAAGTTAAGGTCTAGTGGGACAAGTATAGTCCAGGATCTGTTACTTGGGAAGACG
This sequence comes from Picea glauca, assembly GCA_000966675.3. Classification (NCBI taxonomy): domain Eukaryota; kingdom Viridiplantae; phylum Streptophyta; class Pinopsida; order Pinales; family Pinaceae; genus Picea; species Picea glauca. Next base: position 325,414 of record JZKD02S2123163.1, read on the forward strand.
CTGAGACACTACGATGAGATTATCCCTCACTTTTTTGACCACCTCGAGAATATGTTTCTCGAAGGTTGGGTGTATGTAACACCACCTTTTTACTTAGACAACTAGGATTACCTGAGGCCTACACACCTTTATTTTCTATTCACAATGAAACTATTAAATTATACACTTGAACTTTTAAGACGTATGAATCTTTATGAATGTTTAAATGTATTTGAATAATGATGGATATGATGTGATATATTGTGAGAATGTAAATTTTATGAATGTTTTAATGTTATTGATGATGATGGATATGATGTGATCTATTATGTGAATGTAAATTCCATGAATGTTTAATCTTTATTGATGATGATATGATGCAATATATTGTGTGAATGAGAATCCTATGAAGGTTTAAATGTTATTTGAATGATCTTGGATATGTTGCAATCTATTATGTAAATGATAATTCTATGAATGGGTAATGTTAATTGAATTATGGGATATTATAAGATCTATTTCTAACTTGAAAATTTTGATGTTAAAGTTGTTGGTACGCAGATACCGAATTGAAATTATGGTTGTATGCAATTATATGATGACAATGCATAGAAATGTATGAGTTTGTGTTGCAGACTAATCTGCAGGTTATGGGTTATGAAACAGCCGAGGGAAAATGATGATGAAAGTGGATGTCATGACCACTGGATGAGAAACAATATGGTATGAATCTTTGTATGTGAAATTATATTGGTTTGGATGAATTGCTATGATATGTGGACCAGTGAAGGATTTCAGGTGGTGAGACTACCCAAAATTGAATAGACGATGACAAAACTCCCAGTAACATGGTGCCATTGTATATTCCATTGTAGGGTGTGGACCCTAGTCCTATTAGGAGGGGTGGAGGCATTTTCCACCATGTATCCTATGAAACCTGAAGTCATGGGAGGACAATGTTAGCTCACGCTCCCCTAGACGTGTGATGATGACTGCGAGTTGCCTGCTGGGGAAGCTTGGTCAAGGTAGTGACACTTCCGCTTATGGGTTCTATTTGGAGTTAGGTCAATATAGTTGACGCTCCAAGATAGTCCAGCAGAGGAAGGATAGGAATGGAAGATGGAAGTAAGTTAGGGAGGAAGGATGAGTAGAAATAGTTGAGAGTGTATGGAGATTTGTCTTATCTCAGAACTTATTGTTTTCCCTTCTGAGAAGAAAATGTATAAATACATGAATATTCATAATTATGTAACTAAACTACAATTGTCTAAATAACATTGTTGATCTAGATAATTGTAATTAAAGGATTTCAAAAACATTTGATTGGTTTATTCTTTTATAAAATGAATAGTCTTGTTGAATGGATTGGATGCATATGGAAATTACTATAGAGATGATAGTTACTGATATTAGTACATGAACAAGACTTGTATGTACTAGCTACACATGCATTTCTTGCACATGTACACTAGTATGTATGAGTTTCTTGGCTTTCTAATAAATGTCAGTTATTTGTTAGGAATGTGTGAACCATGTTTCTTTTCACGTGTATCATGAAATACTTAAACTTCAGGAGAAAGTTTCTTGAAGAGTGGGTATATGTAACAACCCTAGCTAAATGATTGCTTAAGATTTACCAAGTATAATTAATTAAATAAATTAATTGTCCTAATGTGTATTAGTTAAATAATGATTATTTATTGATAATATTAATTAATTAATTAATTATTGTTTAATATATGTTGATTAACTAATTAATTGATTGATTAACACATTTAATGTTTAGAGTAAAGAATTAAATACTTAATAACTTTTAATTTATTATTATAAAACTTTACGTATGCAGGGGATGAAGCATTGAATGGAGGGATAAGGTATTAAATGGAGGGTTAAGGTGGGTGGCATTAAAGGAGGGTAGGAGGCGGTGAATGGAAGGGGATATGAGAGGGAGAGGCTTTTGGAAAAGGGATTTTTTGAAATTTGGGGAAAGAAAGCAACATTTGGAGATTAGGGACTGTATGTGTTTGTTGGTTTGATATTTTCTAGTTTGGAGTTTGGGTGGACTGTTACAGGGGTGCACCAGGTTGCTGGGAGTTTTGGGCTTGGGGGCCAGGAATCCTCATGGAATCCTGGAGCTAGGGAGCCGGACAAGCTCTGTTCCTAACTAACAGGGAGGAAAGATTTAGTTTTGGGTAGAGTTTTGGGCAGAGCAGCAGAGAGGACAACCAGCGATTAGGGAATTAGCATCAGAAAGAGGTATGTATTTTAGTGATTATTTTGTGTTACGTGATGGTTATGTGATTTAATTTTATGCTGTGGATAAATTTAATTTATGATGAATAAGTTATGGTTAAATGTTGAAGATTAAATTGTACCGAAAAACATTTATCTACTCTCTATTCTTTTAACCTGTGTTTTATAAGGCTTTGTGGGGACAGAAACCTTACAACTATCCTGCACCAACCTCCGAAACAGACCATTCTTTGAAAATTCTCACAACTATGAGCTTTGAAAGAATAATTTTCCAGCGAGGCAGACCAGTCTTCTTGACCACTACTAAGAGTGACCGTCAAGAAGAGAGACTGTCCCAGACCATTCCCTATGTTAACCAAAAGGGGAGTCATTGTTTATGATACATCAACAATCCATCGAACCATTTTCATTACAAAAATGACCATATGATCTGGACCATTTTCCGAACTGGAAAATGCTTGTCCGTCAAAAATATTGAACCACTTTCCGAACTAGAAAGGAACTCCTCATCCTAGACCTTTTTTTGAACTTGGAAAATAATTGTCCATAAATCAATAACACATCAGTGCTCCCTCCTAACCTCAGAGTCATCTCTCCTTTTTTGAATAAAAAAGTCGTCTCCACGAGCTCCATCTTGAGTAAACCAAATTTTTCATCTTGGACATAGGCTTCACCAAAATGTTTCCTTATCTGATCATTTGTGGAGATATATATTGGAGAACCACTTTCTCTTTTCTAGACTTCATCATAGAGAGTGTAATGCTTGATCTCAATGTACTTAAGTTTTTCTAGAACATTAGTTTTCTCTAAAGGCTTCATATAACTCTAATCAATGTAGTATATCATTGTTGGATTCATCTTTTGTTTCCTTCTATCTCATAACATCATGGTAGGGCTCAAGCTGGAACATATCTATGAGAGTTTGTCATGGATTAACAATTCATCATCCTGTATTTTCGAGTAACCATTCAGATACAATATCTCTATTATAGAAATATTTTAACCATGCTTTTGTTGTGTATTGAAGGCTCTGCACCAAGTTTTTTGAATCCATACAATATCTTCTTCCATCTTCATACAAGGGTCTCTTTCTGGTATACCGCAAAGCCTTTGAGGTTTCTCTACATGTAAACTCCAACCTATGGATATTGGAGATGATATAATGGCTCATATAGAGATATGTCTGGTTTACAAGAAATCATCATAGTCTTCTCCATCCATATGGGAGAACCTCTAGTTCTAGATCTTGCAATGATTTCATTCATAAGTATTCCATACTCTGTTCTTCATCACAAATTTCAGTTCCTCTTCTTGATTTCTTTTAGTGAGTTCATATCAAGCTAGTAGTCTTGTGATTCTCGATACAATGACTGGTTGTTTTGTCTTTTCTTTCTCTCTTGGAATCTCCATGTTCTTCCTCATGTCTCTCTTTATCTCTTGAGTTCATGGATTTTTCTATATATTCCATGCTCTGAGGATTACAACTTATTTATTTCATCATAGGATCATGGATGTGGATGGACAACCCAATATTACTTTAAGGATTGTTTTCGAAGAAGACTTCTTCTGAAGTCACACTGAACACGTGCTTCTTTTCATGGTTTCTACCATGGATAGATACTTCATCATCTTCAATGGATCATATAGTTTTGTATTAGTCCCCTCCTAATCCCTGCTTCATGCATGAATGCATGTTATTCTTTTGATAATATAATCGACTCCCTCCATCTAGGAGAGTCCACGCTTCTGTCTGCAAAGTGTCACAAATATTTTTCCAATTTCCTCTTGATTGTTGAATTATTTCTTTCTTTACTTCTTCTATGTTTCTTCAAGATTGATTTTGATAATAACTTCCACATGAATTGTTACGAGGGGTTGTTGATGTACTTCATCCTTTCATGTGTATTGTCTGAATTGTTGAAATCCTTATCTTGTTTTTCTTCCATAAGTGTAGTTTCTCTTTGAACATATTATCTCTAAGAAATAGATATGCAATATATGTACATAAAACATGCTATCTACAAGAACTATGAAGAGTGTTGTTTACCTTGTCTTAGAAGAAGAAGTATGTTGCATCTTGCTTAATCTTCATTCAAGGTTCCTTTTTATTCGACAACTGATGCTTCGTGTGTCTCCTTCCTTTTCTTCATCTTGGGACAATGATTCTTGTAGTGACCATACTTTTGACAGTTGAAGTATTGTATTTCTGACATATCTTTCTCTTGATTTGGCTTCTTCCTTGAACCAAACTTCTGTTTTTTCCTGAAATTCTTGAATCTTGCTGTGAAGGCTTGGTCATCGTATTTATTTTGAGGTTTCTCTTTTTCACTAATACTTGATTCTTCTTGTGCACAACAAGTCCAAAGTTCTTTGAATGTAGGATACTCCTTCCTTGTGTTCATATTTGCGGCAAATGCATCCCATGTCTTAGGAAGACCATTGAGTACTATATTTACGAGTTCCTTCTCTGAGATGATATCTTCAATAACTTTTAGTTGATATATTAACTAATATATCCTCACAAATTATGATGTTATGTTTTCATTATAATTCATCTTCATGTCAAAGAGCTCATTCTTCACACTCACTACTTGTCCAATATTTTTGACTAAGAACAGGTTTGCTAGGGCATCATACATCTTCTTAGATGAGTCAATATGGGAGATGTAGGGTATCAAGTGGTATTTTATAGAGTCCAGTATGATACTCATTGCATTGATATCACTCACTTTGAACTTCTCCATAACTGCGATGTTCTGTGGTTCCTTCTCTTTTCCTTCTTCAAAATTTGGTTCCACGATCTCTCCTTTCATGATATACAACACTTTATTCTTGGAAAGGATGAGATAAATCCTTGTCTTCCACGCTCATATGTTAGAAGCCCCATCTAACTTGTTTTCTAACTTCATAGAGTAAGTCATGGTTTCCTTGACTAGGTCAACCCTAGATTTGACCAAAAACTCTAACTTGAAGTTTTTTCTTCGAGATGTGCTAGGCTAGGGTGCACTAGTATATCCAGAAATCAGGTCAATCGCTTCACTTAAGGTGCCTCAATAGGAGGGTTATGGTTTTTGCAACTCCACCTGCTAGTAACTCTAGTAGAAATGATTTGGTACTTCTCATGCTAGAAACCCTAGCGACAGTTCTTCAATGAGATTAGTATCCTTATGGCTATGCTCCCTTCGAGTGGTTAGACTGAATGAAGGAGGTGTGGGCCCATAAACTATTCGAATATAATGGATGTGATTGTTTAACCATAGACAATATCACTATTGTCACCCAACCATAGACCGAAGCCACCCTCGAGCACCTTAAACTTGACACATAATCATTCCAGAAGAAAACCCTAGGCTAGATAGCCAAACAAAGGGTGATGTGTCTTTCTCCAAGAATAGCACACCAAGAAAGAGCTAATTAGAGATTCCAAACCATAACCAAGAGATAGTCCAAGCCAAAATCAAAATATGCTAGCTGTAGTAGTTGCAATGACATCTATCCTCCAAACTTGCGCACAATGTGGCCAACTGCAGTGTGCACAAGTGTTGCTTCTGCAGTTCTGAGAAAGCCTTCGGGAATGAAGATTGGCCTCCTATATTTATACTAAATATCGCAAACTGCCTGGGCCAAGTTCTCATTCTGGATGCCTATTTACTTAGCATATAATATTTCCTTTATCTGACTTCTTCTCTTGGAGGCTAATAAACTAATACAAGTTATCCTCTTGATCCAACTTGTCTTATAGGGTTATTAGAAAACTAATTAGGGTTTCTTCTTACTTCTCGAAATATTCTATTCTCGTTAGGTTTATACAAATACCTCCCGTAGCTACGATAATATCAACACTAAGAAGATCTAAGGAAAACACAAATATGAAGCAAATAATCATTTGGATCTCCACGAAGACTCATGCGATTTCACCCACTTAGATCTCTTTTGCGTGTCAAATATTGTTGCATGTCCTTGTTTTTGAAGTCCCTTATGCACGATTTTGGTGGAGGTCTGTATTGAGGACCGGATTGAGGACCGGATGAAGGAAAATATTGAGGATTGAATGAAGAACCAAATGGAGGACCGAATGAAGGACCATAAGTTGTTTTAACACAAAGATATGGAGGTGCGTAAAGGTAAGATTTTTTTCTCATTAGTAAATGATATTGAGCATGAGTAAGAGATGTTCATTATTTCTTTATGGCTTAGAATTTTTTTTAAGTAAGTGACGAACTGAGGCTGTAAGAAACTCATTTTTTTAGAAGACATTTATTTTTTTCTTAAGTCTTTGAGAGAAGAAGATAAATATTATGAATAGGTTAAATCATGGTGAAGGATAAAATACATTGTATCCTTCCCATTGTATGTGGTCTCGTAAGAGAGATACTTATGATAAAATTTAAGTCTTTTTCTCTGTATCCTAGATCTGCCAAAAATTGAATAAGGAGATCTTAGGTACACCTTGTGTAGTGTGTTGTGGTGA
>JZKD02S2123163.1:332126-346792 GCA_000966675.3 Picea glauca
AAAATAATATCTTTCGGCCGAAAAATATTTTTAGTTCGGCCGAAAAAATGTTTTTCGAAATTTTGGAGAGCAGATTGTCACGAAAGTGTAACCCACCTTCGTGATTCCACCCTGGTCACATGGAGAATGAGTATTTTGATCTCTATCCTTGCCATCATTGTGGCAACCATAACCATTCTTTAGACAAATGTTCAACAATGAAGAAACCTACAAGATTGAAGATTCACTCTGAGTGGATTGATCCTTGAGAGTGGTCATCAACAACCAATTGACTATATAAGTCTTAACGAAGAATTGAATATAGAGTACAATCAATTATATTTATTTTTATAATATAGAAAATTATTTTGAGTGTCGGGTACAACTGATCATCCACTCCCTACAAAAATTTAATGAGGTATAAAAAATGTCACACAATTTATCATAACTCCAAATCCCATTTACATCGTTTCATTATCTTCATTATCGACCATGACACACATAACTACTTATACCATTTAAGGAAAGCTTCAAACAAAGTGAATGACTTAAATATGCACACCTTTAAACAAAATTATATAACACCCGATAGCGATCTCCTCCACTACACACAACAATGAATAAAAATTCCTGCTGACTATGTTGGTTGTGGCTCAATTCTTCATATGGGTATCACCTTTTTCACTTTCACGATTTTCTTCTCTGACAGCAATGGCAAGGACTTACAACAAACAATAGCAAAGGAAAAAATGGCGGTCTCTTTTCACTGATGGAAGGATTCAACGATACACGTGTCTCGACCTTTGATTAGCCGAGTGCTCGCTCTTCAAACTGGGAGACGCTCTTCAAACTCGGGTTTTCTTCCTGCCAAGTGGATTTCACTTTCTCAGCAGTGACTTGTTAACACAAAAACCACATTGCAAGGATCTCTTCTTATCTAGACAGTCGACTCTCAACAGTAACAAAACATTGGATTATTCACAAGATCAATGATTAACAATTAGACTCGATGCTTGGTTCGACTATCTTAACAATCTTACATGAACAACAAACACAACACATGTGGCTACTGCATCAATTAAAAATGGATACTTGAGGCACTTCAATCGTACAATTAAATGCTACATTCCCCCATTTGATAGAATTAAGAGCTTCTAAATTTCCCATCAATCATTTAAAATGGAAAATATTACTACCATCGTTAAATATGGATAGAATTCACACGATAATGTTATTCAAACAGGAAAAAACGTATTTAAACCACATAAGGAAAGTATGCCACATCAGAGTCTCTGTGAGATGCTACGAGCCTCTTCTTTGTTGGCATTGTGTATGTGCAACGCCTTAAAACTACGTAGAGACATTTCCATTTTCCATGAGCATGTGGAACAAGCCACCTGATTTCTGCGTCGTTTGGACTGCATATAGTTGCAATTACTCGTGCCTCTTACAAAGAAAATAGTTCCATCACACGACAGACTCTGACAACAGTTCCTTTCTACAGCTGCAAGTTTCCTCCAAACTCAGTACCCAAGCAACTCTTTGTGTACTGATTAGATAAAAAACAACCAATATACCAAAAAAAAAAAAAAAAACTACTCTACTCTCCTACACAATTCTTGGCACTCCCGTGAGGGATTTCTGCCAAGTTCTTCTATGATATCATAATAAAATGGGAGAGTAAATTAAAACACATAAATAAATTACTGAATAAATCAATACATTTGGATTCTATTATATAAATTACATAGATTGTTACGAGATCTAACTTATTCCAAAGATAAATGGAGAGGTTTAGAGAATATCTCAACAAGACACGAAACTAGGATCTCACAAATCCAACTCTCAAACAACCTCCTAAGAATAGGATCACATATTAGATAAGTATGAATTATATATTCCAACAGATATAGAGAGCTTTCAAATACCATGGAATTCATCCATGTTAAAGAAAAAGATAAATCTACAACCCTAAACATATGCATGCAAAGGAAACTATTGAATCATATGTGTATAAAATATGAGATAATGTCTCTTACATATAACAATGGAAGAAACTTAATATTTAAAAAATCATAATTGTCACAATTGCCCTGATAAAAATACATGCCTGAGCTTAAACTAATACTAGTTGATTGAATATGAAATAACACTACATTTATCAACCTAAAAACAAATTGTTTTCCATGTTAATAGTTATTCTTAAGACTTCTCAAAACAAACTAATACTAATTGGTTGTATATGAAATAACACTAATTTTATCAACCTAAAAACAAAATATTTTCCATGTTTATAGTTATTCTCAAGATCTCTCAAAACAAAACTATGTTTTCCAACATCTATTAATTTTTTTTCAATACAATAGTTCCCACTTCTATTGTTCTTGTTTAGCTATGCCTCAATTCAATATATATATTTCCATAGTTAAACTAAGATACATAACACAATACTTTTCTTCATAAATATATTAAAATACTTTTCATTATTTTATTATCAAGTCATATATCATATTTAATGGTGACAAATTGGAGGTAGTTCCTTCTTACAAGTTCCTTGGTCTTAAATTGGATTGTAGTTATAATTGAACTTTTGTGTGGAGGAATAGGTTATACGGGATAGGAATACCCTCTATTTCATGAAAAATAAATGAAAAAATATTCAACTACAAGGTTTGAAATTGAGGAAGCTACTCTTCAAGAAATATTGGAATAAAGTTGAAAGAAATATTGGAATAAAGTTGAAAGAGTTGAAAACATGTTCTTAGTAGGGGTGGAGTTCAAATACATATCCCTTATTCTATGATTCTAGAAAAAAATAGTATACTATATTTAACATCAAAATTATGCAAATTTATTACATATATTATCAAAATAATGTATATAAGTACAATGTAAGAAAACATTGCATCTGAAAATTTTCAAGATTTAAACAAACCTGTACATAAAAAAAAAACACATAATTGAACAAAATATGTTAAATGCATCATTGATCATTCAGCAAAAAAAGAATATTAGACATGTTGTGACAATAACAAAAATTAGGTTATGGTAAAATTGATATCATCAAGATGGTTATTTATAGAAGGATACAATACCCCAAAAGGAGATCTTTATACATAAAATAACATTTATTTTTCATTTCAAGCTCACTTCTCATTCCAGTAGTTAAAACAAAGAGATGAAAACATATAAATAAAGAAGAAACTCTAAGATTACTTTTCAAACAAGGAGAAATTGGGGAGAATGAAGAGATAAAGACACATTGTGCACTGTATTGAGAACTAGCATACAAGAACTCAATTCACCATGCATATTTGAGTGTCTTAAAGAACTTGTTGACAAATAACCTATCTAAATACATTAAGAATGTTTTAAAACACCACAAAAAATTAAGTATATTTCAATTTGAGTATCCTTTAAATAAATGATATCAAAGCAATAAACATAAATTTTTGAAATTTAGAATCCTTTAAATTCTACAAAATATTTTATATAATATATATATTTTTTATAATATTGAAAATAACTTTAAACCCCATAATGTAATTAAATAATGATAATATATTGCCGAACAATAATGTAATGCAAAATTTAAATTCTAAAAAATAACCAATAAATATAAAATATGCATTTCACTACAAAACAACAAATAAATAATAGTGATAAATTACTAATACATTAGTTTCAATGTAAACAAAATAACCAATAAACTAAAATATGTAGTAAAAAAAAAAACCAATAATGATATTACTAACAAATACACAGAAACAAACAAATAATGATATTGCTAATAAATAATAAATAATGGTAATACATAAATTTCAATAAAAAAAAAACAATATATACACAATATGCATTAAGAAACAAACAAATAATGATACTACTAATAAATAATAATGGTAAAGTTTCAAATCATTGCAAAAATTGTTTGACTTACCAAATACCACACAATGCAGTTTTCACATAACAAATAGGTAAAAGCTTTAAAATGTAATCAAGCCTACATATATTATAATGCTAGTGAATGTGCCTTTTAAAATTCTCTGCCCATTAAGATGACATCCTGCATTATAAGCTATTTCAATTATCTCCAATTTGCATACATTTTAGGACCTGCAAAATCTAAAAAATTGAATAATATGAGAAAAATTATAATAGAAAGAATTGACAATATGGTAAAATTTATAATCGAAATTTTTTGACAATATATAAAATAAATATAATTCAAAAACATTAACAATTAAAATAATTATAATTATAATCATAATAAGAAAATAAGAAAAAGTTACATTCCATAAGTAACGAACTTGAAATTTATTCTCGTGAAAACCTGGATCAGTCATATTGTTTACCTTGCTCTTCTGATGGTGGTCCTCCATGAGCTCCTATTTCAGTACCACCTTGGCTCTGGTTCCAGTCGTGAGTATTCTCAAATTCAAATTCATTCTCTGGCGCAATTCCTTGGTTGATCAGTGGATTCATTAAAGGGTCAATCAAAACTTGATTGATGGTATCCCATTTTAGCTTTGTACTACTACGTTTTATCTTTGTAATATTACTACTAGTATGCGAGAAGCGTCATTTATGTTGTTCTAACGACATGTTGTCACAATGGAATATTGATTGATACCAAACTTTGCATTCCTTAAATGAAGCTAGTGCACTGTGAGTTTATCAAAATGGATAGTTTTTTAATTTGAAGATTTTTCTCTTTGTGGAAGGTCAATGTAGAACTATATATAAACTATTATCAAAATCCATGCCTCTTTATTTCAAGGATCACGTTATCTCCCAAGGAAATATTAGGGGATTATGAAGATGGGACTGAAACTAGACGCCAAGTTATATTTTCCAAGTAGCTTTGAAATAAAAGGCCTCACAATCTAGTTCAATTGTAATTTAATATTGTAGAGCACAATCTAGATTGGTTGTAGTTAATGGATCAAAGGATGGTCTGAAATAGTTCAATTGTAATTTAATATTGTAGAGCACAATCTAGATTGGTTGTAGTTAATGGATCAAAGGATGGTCTGAAAGCTTGAGGGATATAAATTGTTATTGGTTAGTTTTCATTACAATCTGGGTGAGACGTAATTTTTATAAATATAAATAGTTTTTAAGTAATGATGTAGTCTTTTCCTTTTCACCATGATTCATGAACATAATACCATATCATAACTACCGTGACATAAGTACTCTGAAAAATATGTATATAATAATCCACCACTATTTAGCATAGTTTGGAGAAACATTAATAGCATATCATAACTACCGTGACATAAGTACTCTGAAAAATATGTATATAATAATCCACCACTATTTAGCATAGTTTGGAGAAACATTAATGGATAAAGGAATATTTGGGATCATTAAAAGGAAAGAATAACATAGCTTGGAGAAACATTAATGGATAAAGGAATATTTGGGATCATTAAAGGGAAATAAGAAGGATTTCCTCTGCTATTGGAAATCTATAGAAAAGTTGTGCAAATTTGTAGATCTAATGGTTGTGGCAAAGATATATAAATATACAAATCTAAATCATGAAAACCATACTCTGAAAATTGGATTTCCATAACATTAAATCATAGTCTACCATATGAAAGAAACAAGAACAAATAAACTACAACGATGAAAGTAAGTAAACAAGTTTAAAGAATGTGAATTTTGGTCTATAGCTAATGGAAAACAATATAGATTTCACCTATTGAAGAAACTATTTAAAATGATGTTTCCAACATCTCCTCCTTACTGAGGGTTCTTTTAATTCCATGTATATGTTTATCCCCCCTCCTTTCTTGTAAGTAGTGTTAAAACAAACCTTGAATTTTTGAAATCTTCGTATTTTTGAAATCTTCGTATTTTCTAAATTTCCTAAAATAAGGTTTTCCTCACTGATAAATTCACGACGCCTTTAATTATTTATTTTTGGACAAAGAATGATTAAAAATCTAAACAAATTTAAGTTTTCCAATGTTATTCGAAATAACCTTTAAAAAACAAACATTGATTTAAGACTTAAGGAATTTTAATTCACGTCGGGATATCGGGATTCCGAGTTTTGAATGAACAAATGTTCAACACAAATCAAATAGCGAAATCCCGATTCCCGATTTTCCGATACATTAATCCTTAATTAAAAAACATCATTTATTTAAATCAGTTTTAAAAGGGGTTTAAACCTTAAGATAATCTCATCGCAAAATCGGGATTCCCGATTTTGTGAATACAAAGAAACTTGTTATCGTATATCATGATTTCTCGATTTCGCGATACAGTTAATCTTTAAGTTAAGATTGGAATTAATCTAATTACTGATAATCATGATTAAGAGTACATAATCATATCGGGATATCGGGGTTCGCAGTTTTATGAGCAGCAGTTTTCATGACATTGGATTTCCCGATTTCCCGATCCCCGATTTCCCGATCTTCGATTTACTGATTAATGAAATCTCGAAAAGCTTAAATCTGGATTAATTAAGATAATAAAAGTGTTTTAACAAAATAACACATCGCGATTTTGGCGATCGGGGTTATGCGATGACTTATTTCCTTGACATCGAAAGTTCCGAAACCCCGATAAGAGTGTTTCCAAATTTAAATCAAGATTAATGCTAATTAATTATTCTTAGAAACAAGGTTTGAGGTTTAAAATTTTGATAAATGATCTTTAATACGGAAATTATTTAATTTGTTAAGTTGCTATTATATTTGAAAATATCAGGAAAGCTCAGGTACAAACATTAAATGCATATATTCGGGGATATATTTTGCATTTATTTCATAACATAGGTAAAAATCTCGATGATTTTATGATATATTCAAAATAAATTTTGAAATGTTTACATTATTATTTCGAAGCTAAACTCTGCTTTGTTACAAGTATTCAAGTAAACACAGAGCTATGGCGCCTAAAAAGGCTTCAAAGAAAACTGAAGAGCAACCGGAAGGCGATATTATTTTAGATACCACTGCAGCTGGGGTAGTACACTGTGTCAAATCATGGGATGCAATTGCAGAAAAAATGGAAGATGGACTCAAATACGTGGACAATGGTGCAGACAACCATCTCCGAGATATCGCCGAGACTGGGCTTCATAAGGTTGCAGCACGACCGAGACTGGTTTCATATACAAATATGGTTGCCTGGGCACTGGATAAAGTAGACGTTCCAACCAGAAGTATCCTGAACGAACAAGGAGCCGTCATCGGCTCATTCAGGCCTGAACATATCCAAGTAATGTATAACCTCTCGCCCAATTATAGACACACTTATAATACTGATTTTGTAGCTTCATTTCAACAAAAAGAGTGCATTGAAGGTGGCCAAACATACCGTGACATGATAAGAGGATGGGCCAGAGATGAAAATAAATTTAGGGCTGATTTACATGGAATTTATGCCACCGCATCATTAAATGAATATATGGTGTATTTAGCAATGATGTTATGTAGACTATATGGGAAAAAGAATCCTTATCACTTTAGTGCAGAATGGACACCTTTCTTAGAAGAAGTTTCAGAGGGGTGTAGTTTCAATTGGCATAAAATTTTATCAGACAACATCACCTCAGAGGTTATAAATTACAAAACAGCTAGGTCAAAGGGACAAACAGTGTCATTTTATATGTCAGCGTATATAATGGATGCCATTTGATTTATGACTCCTTTCCCACTAATGAATTGGAGTTGGAATGCCTCTTTCCGAGAGCCTTTTCATAAGTACCATTCAGCTCTTTGGGAAGAAAATGCCAAAAATAATTTTTATGAAGTGTGTCACTATGTAATTATTCCGCTGCACAAAATGTTCTTTGGATGTGAACCTCCTCGTATTTCACATACCATTACAGAAAACCTCAAGTCAGTGGTTGATTGGTTCATTGAAGAAAATTTCTCCTATGTTAGAGTTTATGGCTGTTCTATTCCACCTCATGCACTCCCAAAAATACTACCAGATAGGTTAATATGCAGAGAAGTGTCTTATCAGTTGATAAATGGTGGTATTGGGCTAGAATTAAAAGCTCAACAGAAGAAGACATGGCCATCTTTTCCGGTTTATCTGGGGAAATTTGTTTTATTAAACATAGGTCATTCTAAGGCAAAAGCCGAATCATTGAGTGAAGTGAAATTAGTGGATATAGAACACAGGAAACATGACCCATATCAAATAATCAATTGGCATGTCACACAGTGTGGGTTGAAAGCATATGAAAATGAAGTTTCATTTTATGATGATATTTTTAGAAATGCTAAGTCTTATGAGGAAGTTCAGAGTAGAGTGCAAACCTTGTCACCTGATGCACAAGTGGGGTTTTCATATTTTCAAAGAAATAGACGACAGTGTCTCCCAAAGACTTTGCAAGGCGAAGTGCCAACATCAGAGCAAGTGCCAGAAACAATTCCTCCAGGTTTTGAAACCATTATTCAGTATGATACAAGTGATAAAGATAGATTGAAAGATTCATAGATTCCTCCTCAGGATACAGAAAGTTCGCAGATCAAAGAAACACAGACAGAAAAAGGCAAAGAACAGAAACAAGCACAATAAGCCCCGATGATGTTTCAGAAATGGTTGGGGGAACAGCCTCATAGGAACTTGGGAGTCCTATTACAGCATTAACCCCACTGCAGGCTACTTTCGGAACCCCTCATGAAGGAGTTCTATACGTAAGTGACTTAGAGCCAATCAACAGAGATGAAATCCCTTCATTGGACTATTTCTTCAGTAAAAAATGAAGAGCTATCTTGAAACAGGAATTACATCCTGTAGGTGAAAGAATGATAAAAAATCATAAGATTATCATTGATGGAAAGAAGTTAAAAGAAGGAGAATTTGCTACAGAGCTAGCAGGAACCATGTTTGCAATAGCATCAGCCAATATGTATTCAGTAGGAAATCTAACAACAATGTTAGAGAAAAAAGATCGAGAAATATTGCAGCTGCAGGATAAATTGAAGGAAAATGAAAAAATGATTGGATGGGGAATACAAAAATGTCTAGAACAGGCTAGACTTAAAATATATACAAGATATCCAAAAGTTAAACAAAAACTTGACCGAAGCAAAACATATGATTCAGATTACCCAAGAACAAGTGCAAAAGTTGGGCAACGAAAATAAATCTCTACAGGATAAAATTATTTCAATTACTAATCAAGTGATTGAAATAGAACATTTCAAGATTAAAGCATCAGAGGTATATACAAATATTGAAGAAGAAAAACAGAAGGTATTCTGTAATCTAGAAATCATCCAGAATTATTTTCAAGAATCTAAGAAATCTATGGAAAAGGTAGTGCAAAAAGAAAGAGAAGCAAAGGCAGCAAGAAATTCTTTCCAAAAGATAATAACTTCTTTACGAAAAGAAGAAGGTGAAAAATCACAGAAGTTATCTATYTCAGAGMAGTTGAAAGGGGATGTAATGATAAAGGTTTGGGAAACAAAATTGGAAGGATATAAAAGAATAACGAAAGGAGTCATTGAAGATTGTCAAAAGRTCTTYGATTCTATTGAAAAAGATTCAGTACAGATCGGRACAKATGGMTTTTCTRAGTCATTAGGAGAAATCAAMATCAATAGGCATCAGCTGAAAATAAAAGAGGAACTTGAAGAAAAGAAAGCGGAAATCTCAAATATCAAAGCAGTCAACATYTCAGAAATCGAGAAGTGGATGATGGSCTCAAGTTYGAAACTAGAGAAAGTTAAATTCACCGAGAAAACAATAGGAAACYAGTTGCCAGGTMTACAAAGAAKTTTTTTCKCRTTTGAAGMAAAYRAAGTACCAGAGGCCCCTAAAGTCTTGGTGAACTTTTTAGAGAAATATGTTCAATCTATTGAAGCAGATAAAGAAAGTTCTTCAACTCAAAGTTAAAACTTTGTAAATATTTCTATTTTTAGAACTTCAAAATAAATTGTAAACGGTTGACATTAGTTTATGCAACCAAAGTATTAGGAAGTTGGTTAGTTACCAACGGAATATTTTGACATAAATGTATAAATATAGTTTCAAGAGGCTGAAACAAGGCTTCAGAAATTTTTGGGAGAAAGCCAATTTTTGTACGATCATCTTTAAAGTTTATCAGAATATAAATCAGGAACAAAATTCTGGATTCTGCAATTTTGTGACTATGTTTCTTCCCCTGTTCATCATCATTTGTTAAATCTTCTTCTTAATGTGTATTTCTAGCAAGTAAATCAATTGGAAATTATATGCAATTGTTGTTTATTGTTTTAGATTGGTTTGGATGTTGAATGTGTTACAGTTTTTCCTCTGAAATTACTTTAGTGATTTTAAGACCTGTAACCTTCTGTTCCTTAATATTTTCCTTTGTTAGAAATCTTGTTTCTCTTTCATTATTGTTAATTGAAGTATAAGATTCTTTCTAGATAAAAGCCTTATATTTCTCTCTGTTGTGTTTCATTGTCCACAATTTCAAAATTATCACAAAACCAGGAAACGGCCTTGATCGTGTTTTTATTATTCTTTTATATTTTAAAGTTGTTTTCATTAATATAATCTCTCAAATCCTGAAGTAACCAACCTATAAAAAACCTTTTTTACAAAACCTCTTAAAAAACCCTATCACCCATGACAGTTCCTAACAGCAGACAACCTAACGTAGAACCTGGTCTACAGGATCAAACCAGCATTGCCTTAAACTTATTTAACACTATCTTACAAACTGCAACAAATAGGACTGAGTTAGAAATATCGTGGACTGTAATTGAATGTAACATAAGCATCCAGGAACAACGGGAAGCAAGACAGAGACAGTTGAGAAACTGAATCTGATCTAGCCTTTCTTTGTTTCTTTGTTTTAAAAGTATTATCATAAAGATCTTTATTCAAATGCCTTGACGGTGTGTTTTTTAGCCTTAAAACACAAACTCAGGAACAACATTTTTTTGGCGCCGTTGTCGAGGACGAAGTAACGAATTATTTCCCTGGGAAAAAACGACATTGACCATTTCTGTTGTTGATAGTGAACAAGAACAGAAAACTTTATAAGGCTAAATTTATCTTTCACTTGGCGACTCCACATTTGCTAAACTGGCTAGTAGCCGTAAAAACACTAGAAAAAACCCGGATAGCAAACAGACATCACCAGTCTCTAATCCGGAAAAAATCTTAAAGTCAAGAAAATATTTTAAACAAATCCTTTTATCTTTTCATTCTACAGATCAACCTAATTTTACACAATCAAATTCATCGTAAAATTTTGAACGATCACTTTCAGTTCCACCCTCTTTTGACACTTTTTCTTTTCCCGAAGTTTCATCTTCTGTCTTCCAAGAATCTCTCCCACACACTGTCCCAACTTCAGTTCCAAACCTAACCATGGCAGGACAAAATGTTGGAGGAGGTGGAGGAGGTGGTGGAGGTGGGGTGAATCAAGTACTAGTTCCTGTGATTTTTTCTAAAGTGACTGCTAGGTATGCTCCCCTAGTTCTTCCTGCCCCTCTTCATGAACTCCCTGAAAACTATATGAAGAGCCTCCCTAAATTTACAGGGGAAGGAGATCTAACTGCACAAGAACATATCAATTTTTTCGATCAATTTGCAGATATACTGGGAATAGAACACGAAGATGTTTATTCTAGATTACTTGTTCAAACTTTTGAAGGACACGTAAGAACTTGGTTTCGATCCTTACCAGCTGGGTCATTAATATCTTATGAAGAGATGGAGAATGCATTTATCAGACAATGGGGTGATAGAAAATATCACCTCTACTACCTAACAGAATTCAGAGCCCTAAAAAAGAAAAATTATGAGTCAGTGTTGGAATTCACTCAAAGATTTAATAAATTATATAATAAAATTCCAGCTGGAGTTAAGCCTTCACAACCTTCAGCCAAAGTAACTTATGCTGGTGCTTTCGATCCTGACTTTTCTTTACTATTGAGGGAGAGAAGATCAATAGATCTCCCCAAAATGCAATATGATGCTGTTGAAATTGAATCTAATATGATGGCATCAGGAAGGCTTAAAGCAAAGACAAAAAATATAAAAATTAAAAATTAAAAATTTAAAGAACAAGGTGGACCTTCAGGGTCAGGAAAATCTGTTGGGGATAAAATAGATGAAACGGCTAGGGTCATTCAACAACTCTCAAACAAAATTTCAAAAATGGAGTTAGACAGACCTAGAAGAGATAATTTTCCCAGAAAAGATTTCCGAAAAAATACTGAACCTCAAGGACCACATAAAACGATAAAAAATGAAGATCAAAAAGTTCAAGCACCATTTAAGAGAGAAGATTATATTGGAGAAGGGGATTTTGGTGGATTTGAAGAGTTGGAAGAAGATATTCATTGCCTTGGTGATGATAACCGGTATCCCTATTTATCTAGACAAGATTATGAAGCATCGTTGAATAAGGAAAGTAAATCAGAAGATACGGCTACCAATAATGCAACGGATGATCACACATATCAAAGTGTAGCAGATGACATTATCGTTGATTTGCAGGGAAGATATAATATGAGACCAAGAAACCAAAATCTTCCTAATGTTCAAACGAAAAAGGTTTTTCTTAGAAACGATTCTAATGAGGAGAACCCTAAAGTTGCAGATAAACAGTCTGCAAAAAGAAATACAACAGATAACCCTGTACAGTTAGAACCAATAGGAACTACACCTGTAAATACACCAACTCCGATAAAAGAAAATAAGGTTACATCACAACATAAGATCGAGAAAAAGGTTATGGAAGTCCCACACATTGAAAATGACAAGGCCACAGGAAATTTTAACTTGGAAAATGAAATAAGCAAGATCAAAATTCCTATCCCCCTTGTCGAATTAGCTAAAAATCCAATATACCGAAAACAAATAGCTAAAATGATAATTTTTTCTGAAAAGGAAAGTCAGACCGGCACCATTAACTTAGAAGATGATAAACCTATCATAGTTTTTGGTCCACACATAGAAGGGGCAAAAGATACAGTAGCTCCTTTTTATATCACACTTACCATTTTTTATCACCTTTTACACAATTGTATGTTGGATTCTGGAGCTTCGCATAATTTCATGCCTAAAGCAATTATGGATAAACTTGGTCTCGAAGTTACTAGACCCTATGGTGATTTGTATTCTTTTGATTCTAGGAGAGTTAAATGCATAGGGATGATTAAAGACTTAGTGGTTAACTTGGCCCAGATACCCTCTAAAAGCGTCCTGATGGATGTAGTAGTTGCAGATATTCCCCCGAAATATGAATGCTACTATCTAGATCATGGGGTGCTAAACTTGAAGGATCCATCCAGTTAGATATGACATACGCTATGATCCCTGTTTTCGGAGGAAAATTCACTCGTTTATACAGGAAAACTCGGATGGAATTCACTGTGAGTGACCCAAAAGATCCCAATAATCACCCAGTGTACATCGCAGATCAAGATTTAGGGAACTGTATTTTATCATTAGATGATGATTTTGAGATAGATGTAGATGATAAAGATACAGAAGAAAAATTTCAAAAAAATGAAATAAAGGAAAATGTATATAATACTGGTACATGGAAGATGTTTTTTGACGGAGCTTCTTCTTATCTCGGAGCTGGGGCTGGAGTACTCCTTATTGCCCCTGACGATCAATTTGTAATACCTTTCTCTTATAGGCTCCAGTGGTATATAGGCTGTAAAAATAATGTATGTGAATATGAGGCTTTAGTACTTGGTTTAGAAGCTGCAAGGAAAATGAAAATTAAAAATATTGAAGTGTTCGGTGATGCTGAATTGATCATAAAACAAGTAAACCGGCAATACCAGGCAAAACATCCTAGATTAAGGACTTATAGAAACTGTGTATGGGATTTAGTTGAGAATTTATTCACTTCTGTGAATTTCCATTTTGTCCCCAGATCCGAAAACCAAGAGGCCGACGCCTTAGCTAAAACTGCTTCAACGTTTAGCCCCCCAACGGCTTTCAATTTAAAATATCATATTCAAATGAGACATCAACCTTCCATACATGATAATGTACAGCATTGGCAAGTTTTCGAAGATGATGAACAACTTAGAAAGTTTCTTGAATATTTAGATGAATTTTCATAAACATATAATGACCAGGAGAATCAAAATGATCCCTTTTGGATCATGCAGGAAGGTGAAGATGCAAAGGAGTTTCGTGATAAAATAGATGATCACCGAATGTTTGTTTTAAAAAATAATCCAATCCCCAAGGGTCTGATACCTTTCGAAAGACTCTTTAATAAATATGACATGCCTTCTAAGACTACTCTACAACCTCAACGAGAAGAGGTTGAAGACTGTAACATAGGAACTGTAGATAATCCCAGACTGGTCAAGTTATCTAAATTTTTGTCAGTAGAAAATAAAAACAAATATAAAGAATTGTTGAAAAAATATAAAGATGTGTTTGCATGGTCATACGAAGACTTGAAAACATATGATACCTCGGTGATAGAACACAAAATACCACTTAAACCTGGTGTCAAACCTTTCAAGAAAAAACTCAGACAGTTTAACCCGATCATATTACCTGTCATTGAGAAAGAAGTGAAAAAACTTTTAGACGCTATAATTATTGTTCCTTTGAGATATTATGATTGGGTTGCCAATTTAGTACCAGTGAGAAAGAAAAATGGAGAGATCAGATTATGCGTTGACTTTAGAAATTTAAATAAATATTCTCTTAAAGACAACTATCCTCTACCAAAA
>JZKD02S2123163.1:355265-366599 GCA_000966675.3 Picea glauca
TCACACATATCTCTCATATATCTTAGATAAGATATTCCAACCAAATCTCCATAATCTTCTCCTTGGAATGGGCTTGAATTATCTCCTCAAATATTGAAATGGTGGAGGAAGTATTTGAGAATTCCTTTGAATTAATCCTTCTCATATTCCTACACATTGCAAATCTCACACATATTTGAGATATATATGAAAACATGTTAATTTTCTAACATTTAATCACAAATTTCCTTTTAATACTAAAATGAATAAAGTGGAGAATAATAAGGTGAAACCCAAGTATATTTATGGAAATGATATCATGAAAGGTTAATGGGGTGATGAAATGTGAAGAATGATGAAGGGAAAGGTGGATGAGAATAGGACATTTCTGAGCCCCAACATACCCCCCAACTTAACTTGTTGCATGTCCTCATGCAACCATTCATGGATCTTATTAAGATATTTTGGCATCTGAATGTTGGCTTTGATTGATGATTATGATTGTTTTCCAGGATGGGATTTACATGAGTAACAACTGACATTTTTTGTATGGTTGGTTCTTGTGTGACAACCATGAATATAAAGAATGTTGATTATTGTGTTAACAACATTCATTTTGTTACTTGTTCTCTTGTTGTTGTGATAATAATTTGCCCATATTTAGACTGGAAAATGTATGCTATCAATGTGCATAAGGAAACATCATTGAGTATAAGAAAGCCCTTTTTTTTGTATATTTGTGAATCATGCCAATATGTATATCAATTCTTATAAAGCAAAGTGCAACATAGTATAGTTGGAAAATAAATGTTCATAACTTGTAAATGAGACGAAAAGAATGGAATAATGATGGTGGAAAAGTGGAGTGATGATAGTAAATAATGTCCCCTACGCCGCAACTAAACTGGTTTCATGTCCTCGTGCAATGTGGCATAATTCATAGAAGTGAAAAGGAAAGGGAACTTGGTGAAGGAATTTTCCAAATTATTCATTGCTAGCAGTTGAGGAATTACATGATTAAAGTTTAGAAAATAACATACCTCCACTTACCCAAAATGTTGATGAACTATGCAATAGGAATATGGATGATGCAACTGCTAGATCATGGAAGATGTCTCTGCTGCAGGATCATATGGAAAGTGACTATTGTTGTAGCTGCAATTGTTGTATGCTGGATCAGAGAATGTGAAGTGGAGGAAGATGAACTACTTTTGAATTCACCATGGAAAAGAGAAAGTATGAAAGTGGAACTGTGGTAGTCTCATATGGTTGAAGTCATGCGACTGTAACTACTGATAGATTCATTAAAAGTGTATAGTATTCACTTGATGCTAAACCTGATGGTACAATTTTAATCATGCGAATGAATGTGTCGGTGTCGAGCATGAAGAGAATTCATTGGAAAGGTGATGCAACAATAAGAAGCAGAGGGCTTATGGATATCCAGTTGATCAAAATGATGTCAGAAACTTTATGGGTATTTCTGAATGGGGTGATAATCATGAACGACGTCTAAAATATATGGGATTCAATAATTTCCCTTGGCTGGGTGGGGATGGAAGCAACCGTAACATATTATCTGGTGTGAGGGGGATGTCCAGATATGGGCAAATTGTGTTGAATGGGTGAGACTGCAAGGGGATCTAGCATAGGTCAAAATATAGAGTGATATGGGACACAAAGGTCAATGGTGGTCAAAATGTTTTCTTGGATAAAAATGGCTTATTGTTGGACAACTGAGAGGCGGGGTGTGAATCAGTTGTTACTGTGCTTAAACAATTATGACCATTTTAAACTCGTTAAATAACACTCAATGATCATCACAATAATGAAGGGAAGTAAGAAATAGAATATTCAACATCAATCACACACATGAAATATACAGAGACAGATATTTCCTAAGGAAACCCATAAAGGGAAAAACCTCTTCTTCTTGATATTATAAGTATATTTATTTTCTGTACATTATCATTCTTATGAGCTCCAACTCCTCTTGAGGCTACAACCTCTGTGTTACACATCAAAATCACTCAACTGGATAAGTGTCGCATATTCCTCTCAATTGTCGTAATTGTCGCAACTTCCTTACAACTTTCGCAAGTGTCGCAAGTTGGTTACGAGTGTCACAAATGTTGTTTGAGCATACTGCCCTGATGACGACACTAAGGAGGCACTTAAAACATCTTATGTACTTGGTTTGAAGAAGGAGAACTGGTTCACTGGAGTCAAACATCTCTTAACACCTGAAAAGGGCTTCCAATCAAGAGTTTTGAGGGTGAATGCTCCCCTGAAACAGCCTTGGGAGCGTTGGCGCTCCCCTATAAGGCCTCAGGGAGCGTTATAACACTCCCTTACCCCTCTGCAGGAGTGCTGCCCACTTTTGAAGCACTGACACTCCCCTTAAGCCTCTCTGGGAGTGTTCTAGCGCTCTGATGCCCCTTTTGAAGGAGCGCTCCCTAATCTGGGTCAGTTGTTAGCCCGGTGAGGAGGATAAGGAAAGGATCTTTCGAGATTAGGAGGCAGTTGTACTCGAATTCTTGGTTTCATCAACAGATCCCTGATCTAAGGAGGAGGTTCCCAACTTGTTATAAACATAACTCAAGAGGTTAAGCTCCTCCCAACCTATATAAACAAGATCTATGATGGTGGAAAGAAAAAAAGGAAGAATTGCTAGCATGAAACCTATGATCTCATAGGAAACACACAGTCAACCAAAGGAGAAGTGATCAGTGAAGCTTCTATCAACCAGGTTGTGGATCTTTCAAGAAAGGGTTAGACAAAGAGGACTTGACGAAGCTGTCGCAATTGGAATCTACGATTGTAAGTACTGTTGTCGTTATTCTCATTAATATAACACACTTTGCCTGTTTCTTTTTAGTTTATGTCTAATGATTACATGAACTTATCATTAATTGGTAGATCTGTTTTCAAGCTAATATCAATAGAGTAGGAAGTGGTCGTATCTTGTTTGCCCGCAGAACTCAGCGAGGATCAAAGGATTGGAGTGCAACTCGGAGCGTGCAGGGACAAACGTCGATTAAGAGGTACTTATGTTATCCTTCCTTCTCATGTATTAGTTTAGATAGATTTGAAAGGAAGTCAGTGTCCACATTAAGCATTTTTGTGTCTAGGGTTAAGGTCAAGCTCTAGAGGTGATCTACCTGTCTGTAGGGAGATTTTCCTACAACAGAAACTGGCGACTCCACTGGGGAGATCGCCTCGAATCGAAACCTCTTGTTTCGATTCCTCCTCATTTGACCTAGTTTTGTCCCTTGATTGTTTCATACCTGGTTCACTCCTCTTTTGATTGGTTTCATGAGTTGATTGGCTCCTTACCTTGTCACACTTAGCATACTTGTCAAGTTTGGATCACAATTGTTTGGAATTTTTTGACATTTTTGGAGCTTTCAGACCCTGGCGCCCTTGACCTAGTGTTGACAGACCGCCAACGCTCCTAATACCTTAGCACAGAGTGCTATAACGCTCATTTCCCTTGGCAACAGAGTGTTAGCCTCTTTTTGGCCCAATAACCCTCCAAAACTGCCTTTTTTAGGGTTTGCCTCTGTGTCTCTTCTACTGAGTCATCTAGTGAGTCAATTTTTCTTCCTTGTCAACCTTGACATCTGCCTTTTTGAAGAATAAACACCTTGTTAATTGGATCTTGTAGCCTCCTTCATCATTTTCATTGATTTTTTCCTGTTGAGTGAAGTTTCAAACCCTTGCATTGTTCTTCTCTCCTCATCAGCTGAGTGAAAACCTTGGTGAAGGTCACCAAAGGCCTACAGACCTCTTTATCTTGATTTGAGTCAAGATCATTGTTCTTCAACTTTTTCTTTGGGTGTGAATTTTTTTTTCTCTTTGATTGTTTCTTTTTCTTTCACTTTTCGTTTTGATTATAACGAGAGGGTGCATTGTTTATATGACTTTAGCTTGTGCTAGTTTGATTTTCATTCATATAAAGACAATTAGCGATACAAGCATTGTGTTGAATTGATCTTTAACTCATATACAAACAATGAAAAAGCATGATTGATTGTGCACATTAGAAGGCATTTTAAAAAGTTTTTGCATTACATCAGGATTTGATTGAGAAAAAGAATCGTTTGGGGACACTTTGTAGTTGTGCTTGTTAGTGAAAAGAACTCTCTCTCTCCCTTAGATAGACGTTCATCGAAAGGAAATGACTGCTTATCATGTTCGATGCATTCTTTGGGTCTGATTCATAATTCCATTGGTTTCACTTCCATACACCCCTTTTGCGTAAAGAACAACTATAAAAATCAACGCTAATTGAAAATTATCTAGAAATTTTTCTTTGCTAGGATCCTCCACCAACAGTAGAATAGGTGTAGTACTTTGGATTAGGTTGTGAGCATAACTCTCCAAAGTTTCTAAAACAAACAGTAGCATCCTGAGTTAGGGAGAGTCAAATCCAGTTATCGTATAAGTTTTCCTGGGATCCCCCTCTCACACACGGGTTACGCACGAGGTCGCATTCGGGTGAGCTATTTGGACTAAGCCTTTGTGGTTTAACTAATTGTGGTGGTTGGATCGTATTATGGGGGTCACTTTGAGGTAAATCCACAATTACTACGTGGAAGCCTTCTAGTTGATTTCGGGCTTGATACCCTGCCTGTATGTTCCGATCGAACTGTCGACTTTTCCCTCCTAGGGGCTGACTGCGAATTGGTAACCTTAGTAGCCATAATATTTATGGTATTACACAAGGTGACGGTGACGGGAAGTCTCACTGTACCTAGAAAAGACATTGGTCAAACTCACTCGGGCTCCTTGGAGGGTAAATCCACAATTACTACGTGGAATCTTGCACCAAGGCATAAGTTTGTTAAGAAGGTCGCCATTGTAACTGTTCCACCCTACCCCCACCCCTTCTAGACTTGATCATGCGACATTGGATTTCATCACCAACTAGTACGGTCATCAAAAGAAGGCCTTGTTTGCTTGGTTGTGATTCTTAGATTCTTTAGCGTGTGCTATTTCTTTTCGCTAGTTGGCCATAGATTTCTTTCGCCGACTCTTTTCCACCAACATCGACCCTCCATGCTGTTCGCGGAGGCTACAAGGACTTCCTCCAAAAAATATGGAAGGAAACACCCCTTTACCCCCTCATTTTACGGAGGAATCTCCTCAACAAAGCGAGGTTCATAACACTACAATTTCCCAGGAAGAAGTTCCCATCCCTTTGGAGAATTTTCAAATTGTCTCCGAATCTCCGGAAGCTTATCGCATTCCGGAGGGATACGAATGACAGATCCTCCACTTAAATTCTGCCATAGAATTTGTTGTCAATCCAGATATTCCGGATGGGTCTCCTCAGAACCCTTCAGCCAATGACCCTTTTTGGACTGCGGACGTTGTTCGGAGCCCACCACGCTTGGTGCGAGACCTTTATGGAACAGGAGAAGGTGCCAACGCATCTTTTTACTACACTATACCCCCAAATCACTTCACCAGTACTACCACTTTTACAGCCACACCAACCGTTGGTCCGAACATACTATTCGTTGGCCCAAGGCATACTATTCCCCTCCAAACGGACCATTTGACAATAGCCCCGCACATTCCGACTATCCCTGTCGGTAATGCAATAGTTAATCAAGCCCTGATTGGCACACCTATAACACCAAGACCTAATCTCCCTTTTGGATTTAGGGCACTGAACGCATCCTCTACCACCACTGCTTAGACCACTACTCAAATTGTACCGGGAAGTTCCATACCTATCCAACAACTCGGAGGGACTGGACTTGGTGGTCCTAACCCGATCGACAACATTGGTCAGTCATCGGCATCTAGCTTTCAGATCCTGGGAACTCTACCTCAAACTGGGGGGCATCCCCCCTCCGGAGGACAAATTCCATTCGGGGGGCACCCTCATGCTGGGGGAAACTTCAAGTCGGAGTCCACCATCAACCACAAGGACAAAATGTGTCTGTCGTACCCAATCTGTGGAGCATCCCTTTTCAAGGAAATCCGCATGCCTCCATGGGACAAAATGTTCCTTCCACACCTAATCCATGGAACGTTCCTTTTTCAGGAAACCCACAATTCCCGACAGGACAAAATTCTCAGGCTCCACAACAACCTCCTTATGGAAAAATGCCCAACCCAACCCATAACCCTCAAAACCCATCTGGCTATCCTCCGCTCACACATGCTTCTCAAAACACTTCAAATCCTGTGTACCTTGGTCAAAACCAACCTCATATTAGAGGGCCCACTAGTTATAATTATCCACATAACCTGGTAATGGGCCCCACTGGTGTACCTCTGCCACACCAACATTACCCACAGGTTAACCGAAAACTACCTTTTCTGGCTACCCTGGATCTTCTAGACTTGTCTCGGTTAGCGAATGATCCCATTTATCATTCTTCGGTTTGGCCAGCTATTCCAGCAAAACTTCCCTTTGATATCCCAAAATTTGACGGAAAATCCGGAGAAGACCCGAACAACCACGTGATGACTTTCCATTTGTGGTGTCCATCTAACTCCCTCATGGACGACTCTATTCGTTTGTGTCTTTTCCAACGAACACTTACGGGTTCCGCAACAAAATGGTATATTGAATTACCACGCGCATCTTTTCACGATTTCAAATCCCTCGCCATGTCATACCTCACACACTTCCAACTGCCCATTCGATACGAGACGGGTACTGAACTATTAACCTCTCTTCGTCAGACAACTTCCATACACATCTCCGATCATATCCATGAATGGAGACGCCGACGAAGGCTAATCAAAGAGCTCATCCCCGGCCAATTATTAGTGGAATGGTTCACAAAATCATTACTACCCCAGATTGCTTGTGATGTTGCCATGGGCGGTGTGGTCACCAAGGAAGAATCCATCGCCCGAGCTCAGTACTTAGACTTAGTCTATTCACAATTCGGTAGTCTATATGATTTGATACCGAACGCTACCCGTGCCACTAACGATCCATCCAAACCACCGACTACTTCGCATGCGGATGGAGTTATTGGCTCCGTCAAAACCCAATCTAAAACACAGTCCACTGGAACGACTCAGTGGCTCGCTTCGACAGCTGCTCCCAGTTCGACTGTACCCTCTTCTACCCCCACCCAAACTCAGGTCTCTGATGTGAATGCGGTCCAATCAACCCCTTCACAACAACTTGGGGGAAAGAAGAAAGTGAGAAACAAAATAAAGAAAAACAATAACAACGAACAACCCAAAACCCAACCGCAAACCCCTGCTGCCGGAAAACAACCATAGAGAAAACTGAAATTCCCATGTCTCATTTGCAGTGATGATCACTGCCCACATCGCGATGAAGTGGCCAAACTTTTCAAGGGAAATTCGCAACCCGTTGTGCTCACTCAGCCTTTTCTGCAACAACAATCTTTGGTTGCACAAACCCCCACGTCGGGGGGCAGTTCCAACCAACCCCCTGATGACTCCTCGAAAAGTGCCCACATTTACATGTTTAATGGGGTTAATCTAACCACTCGTTCTGCAACATATGACACACCAGTTAAACCTGACAAGTCGAAGACTACTAATGGTTCTTCGCCAGATCCTTCACCATTTGCTGTTAATCCTCCATCTTTTAGCCCTCCATCCGGGCCACTTCAGATTGAGAAACCTTCTTTTGACTCCATCTTACGCCCTCCTAAGAGTACTATCCAAAAATCCACTTTCAATCCTAACTCACAGGCTGCCCAAAATTACAATATTGTAGAAGATTTGGCCCAAGCCCCGTGTGCCATGTCCGCATTGGAAGTTCTACAACACTGTCCTAACCAACATAGGACGCTCTTAGCCGCTATTGCCACTTTTGATCCTGAGTCATCAAACTACATCATGTTTAACTTGGATGATCATCAACCGCGACTCTCCCACCAGCTAGCTTTCCAAATCAATGTTGTTGTTCACAATCAACAAATCCATCGAACTATCCTAGATGAGGGAGCCTCTACCTGTGTCATGTCTCTAGCCTGTTGGAAAGGCCTAAAATCCCCTACGATGTTACGCTCTTTCGATGGACGAGGTTTCCATCCTTACGGATTACTGCAATCCCTCGTCGTTCAATTGGGTGGTAAAATTGTTACTGTTGATGTCGAGGTGGTCGATGCTCCCCTCGATTACAACCTCTTACTTGGAAGAAGTTGGTTTTATGCCATGACTGTCGTCGCCTCATCGGTGTTTCGATGTGTACAATTCCCCCATCAAGGCAAAATTGTCACCGTCAATCAACTTGACTTCTTTACACCCGACGCTTACATCCCTGCCACCAACAACATTCCTTATTTGGGAGACCACCCAGTTACATATGAAAGCGTTGGTGTTGGCTTATTGAAAGATTCTAGCCTTATGGGTACTTTCCCTACACCACTTCTAGTTACTGCACACAACATTGTTGCCGTCAACATGATCTCAACTATGCCTTATCAATCCTTGGAATCATCTGATCCGTGGATTGTACCTAGTCCTTTGGAATTCGATGTGCTCAGTGACACCATGCCACTCAGCCCAGCCAAGGCCACATACGTAGCTATTCAATCTGCCTCTCCCTCTTCGAACACTTCACATTCATTGGCACCCGATACTTACTCGGTGCCCTCGTGGTTGGATTCCCTATCATCTATCTTCAATTACATTTCCCACATTTTTCCTTCAGACGAATCTATTATGGAAATGCTCAATATTGAAGATTTACCCTGGGATGACAATCATCATCGATCCTCTTTTCTTCCGCCTTTGGAAGAAGTGAAAGACATACGATCTATCTTCCCCCCCAATGTTACCAATGCTCCACAATCCCCTATCCTCACACAAGACACTTTCTCTAAGGGGAACATGGGTAACATCTCGACTACAATCACAATTGACATTTTAGTCAAAGAAGGTGTCGTGGAAAACATTAATCTTGGTGCTAATTGCACGCCCGACGAAGTGGTTTCTTACACTGCTTTGTTCAAGGAATTTTGCAATGTCTTCACATGGAGCTATGAGGAAATGCCAGGGATTGACCCTTCAATCGTCATACACGAAATCAAGACTTACCCTGACCCAAAACCGGTTCGACAGAAACTCCGCCTGGTTCACCCCAAGAAAATGGCAGCTATAAAGGCAGAAGTTGAAAAACTTCTAAAACTTGGCTTCATCTATCCTGTCCCTTTGACGGAATGGGTCTCCAACCTCGTTCCAGTTGCCAAGAAACAAAGGACCATCTGTGTTTGCGTAGACTACCGAGATCTCAACAAAGCTTGTCCCAAGGACAACTACCCTACGCCTTTCATCGATCAAATCATCGATAATTACGTCGGAAGTGTAATCTTCTCTTTCATGGACAGATTTTCTGGATATAACCAGATTGAAATCTTACCTGCTGATCAACATAAGACATCCTTCATCTTCCCTTGGGGAACTTTCGCCTATCGAAAGTTACCGTTTGGCCTTAAAAATGCTGGTGCTACTTTCCAGTGAGCCATGTCATACGCTTTCCACGACATCAAACATATCACAGAACCTTACCTTGATGATTTACCTGCCCATTCATCCAACCGACCTGATCACATTGGTCACTTGCGAGCGATTTTTCTTCGATGTCGTTTTTATCGTATTCGCCTGAACCCCCATAAATTCATTTTTTCTATCGAATCCGGCTGACTCCTCGGTTTCATCGTCTCCAAATACGGGATCAGGGTGGATCCCTTAAAGATCAAGGCCATCCTAGACTTACCCCCACCTACCAACTTAACCCAACTCCAAAGTTTGCAAGGCAAAAGCAAACTTTCTCTGCCGTTTCATCTTCAATTACGCCGAGATCACTAAAGGATTTTTGCAGCTTCTACAAAAGAATGTCCCCTTCATCTGGGATGACACTGCCCAATGGTCATTCGATGCTCTTAGGCACTCTTTGACCCACGCTCCTTTGTTACATCCTCCCGAATATAAAAAGGATTATATCCTTTACTTGGCCGCTTCTACTTCCACCATTGCGATGGTGTTAGTTCAAGAGGACTCTAACGGCCAAGAACATGTGATTTATTATCTGAGCAAGAGTTTATCTGGGCCCGAACTCAGATATTCGCATGTTGAGAAACTAGCTATGGCAGCCGTCATTGCTGTCCAAAGATTCCGCCACTACATCTTATTACGCACCACCACGGTAATCGCAGACTCCAACCCCATGTACCACGTCTTGACGCGTCAAGTACTTGGGGGTAAATATTCGAAATGGATCGTTATTCTTCAAGAATTCGATCTCGAGTTTACGAAGGCTAAAGCCAAAAAATCCCTGGTGTTTGTCGAGCTTATCTGTGCTCTCCCAGGTGCTGATGAAAACATTGAACCTATCAACTCTCTCCCCGATGAGTCTCTCTTCCTCATCAGCACCTCTGACCCCTGGTACGGAGACATTCTCCTCTACCTTCAAACCCAATGTTTTCAGCCCAACATCTCTCGCGAAGAGCGTCGACGCATCCGTCACCACTCTCGCAGTTACCTCATCCTCGACGACACTTTGTATCGTCGTGGTATTGACACTATCCTTGAACGATGTCTGATTCACGAAGAGGCTGAACGCGTTTTGAACGATTGCCACCTTGGCGCCTGTGGCAGTCACCTTTCTGAGATGGCCACATCCCAAAAAATCTTACGTGCCGGCTACATTTGGCCCTTGATTTTCAAAGATTGCATCGAGGTCGTAAAAAAATACCCACCCTGCCAAATCTTTAACAAGAAGGCACGCACCCACCCTACTACGCTGCACCCCATTATTGCCATCGGCCCCTTTTCCAAATGGGGTATCAATTTCATGCAGTGTAAGCCTACCTCAGCCGGGGGGAACGATTACATCATCATTGCCATCAAATACTTCACCAAATGGGCTGAGGCTATGCCTACCTTCCTGAATGATGGTCGTACTGCAACTCTATTCCTCTTCAACCATATCATTACTCGTTTTGGTGTACCACGTGCCATCGTCACCGACCATGGTGCACACTTCAAAAACCAGATGATGAGCGAGTTACATGTCAAATTGGGTTTTCTCCATGAAAACCCATCCCCTTACTACCCTCAAGAGAATGGGAAAGTTGAGGATTCAACAAAGTCCTAAAAACCATGATCCAACGCATGGTAGGGGAAAACAAAACAATGTGGCATTTACAACTGTTTTTCGCTCTCTGGGCCTATCGCACTTCGGTGAAAACCTTAACCGGATTCACTCCTTTTCAGTTGGTCTATGGCATTGAAGTCGTCCTACCAATCGATTGTGAAATTCCATCACTCAAATTGAAAGTAGAACTCCTACCCCATACTTCTGCGGAAGAAGAACGATTCTTGTATCTATCCAAGATGGAC
>JZKD02S2123163.1:391295-420082 GCA_000966675.3 Picea glauca
GGGGGGTCCGATATGCCCTATCGACTGTAGATCTGAGTCCTCGATTCTTGACCACTGAGATTAGCGTGCCCTTTACCCAAATTATCGTTCCCTTCCACTTTCTAATGATCTGACGGCTATGATATTCTTCAGATGAACTGACTTTCGAGAACGTATTTCAGATCTATAGGTCTCTGGACTTCTAAGATTTCAAATCTCAAACTAACATCTTAAAGTGAGATTTTTTCCAGAGAGTAACCTCCTCACATATTTATACCTGGAACCAATGACGTTCGTTGGATCAGGATCTTATATCAACGGCTCGATCATCTGCGATGCAACTCTTCTGGCTTATCCTTCCCTTCCACTTAGAATGATCCAACGACTGACTGAAATTCACATTTTCTATGACGGCTGACGGGTATTTGGATACTCAAATTCTCAACTCTTTAGCCTCATTAAACTTACCCTTCAATTAATTCAATCCGACGGTCGACAAATATTCAGGTGATCATCATCTCATATCTTAGCCCTTGCTTATCCGTTCCTTCCAATAATTCAATCCGACAAATATCGCATTTTCTCCAGATTGAATGGTCCACATTCATTTCGGATATCGAGCTTCAGGTAATTCAACTTTCAATTTGCCAATTCTACCGAAGTGAGATTCCTCGAATGGTAACCTCCTCGTAAATCCATTCAAACTAACGATTGTTGGTCTTTTGGATCAGTGATCCAATGGACACTATCACTCTTCCTCATGAGATTATGATCTCTCTGAATTAGAATTTTTTCTAAGTGTTCACGTGTCTTGACCCTTGCTCCTCCTACAAGTCTGTCTCTTGGACCTCGTTTGCAATTCTGGAAACTTCTATCTCTTCTGAGCTTTCTTGTTTCTGCATATTGTTTGCTTATCCTCCTAATCTTATGCTTTTCCTGTAAAACATCAATGTTGTTAGTCTTGACATCAATGACAATCACATGCTTTATTGTAAAACATGTCAACCCTTAAAGAGGGTGTGATGGAATTGATATGCCCCAACCAAGGGTAACAAGGTTTGCAATGTGCCAAGGAAAAATTCCATTGGGTGTGATGGAAAAAATATATTGTACTTGCTTAAATGTAAAACTTGCTTTTTACAATTACCAAATTAATAAAAAATGATTTGGGTGGAAGTACATGTACAAAAATAGGTGCCTCAGTGAAGTATGGATTGGTCATCTAGGGGTGAAACTATTGACTCGTGGAGACCCCATTGGTTAATTTATGTACAGGGTAGATGAGTGGAGGATGAAATTGCAGATGGGAAATTGATGTTGGGTGATATGGAGGGTTAATGAGAATGTGGAGGTGCATTTAATGTAACAAAAAAAATATAATGTGGGATTCTATAGTGGGGTGGTTAGCATGATGAGGAGGAATAAGTATGAGGTTCTTGCTCTGGGGTGTAACACTAACAGGACTCTCGAGCCTAATGGATAGAACAAAATGAGTGTCAATATGCCATGGAGAAATATATGTGGGACAACTCATGGGGGTTAGAGGGCTATCGAATGATGGTAATTGAATGAAACGAAGGTGATGGTACCATAGATCCAAGTGTGGGGATCCTGAGGATAAATTTCAGGGGTATGATTGGAGAGTGAAATTGTGAGCAAAGGTTTGAATTCTATGCGAGTTTGGAATATATACCTGGAGAAGCTAGGGGATTCCATGACTGAAGGCATGAATGGGGAAAAGGATGAGGACCTGCACATTCAAACCAAATACCTGACGTGAAAAATATCTAAAAATAAAACATATATAACAGTTTCTTGGTAATGAAATGTGTGAAAGTGAGGTGTACCAAAAAGGGGTCCCTACACTTGGGGTGCCAAAAAGGGGTCCCTAGGGATCTAGACTAAAATGATAATTCCATAGTACTGTTGTGAAGGTGAGGGATTCTAGATCTTATAGGTGTGAATGGTGTGAGAAATGGAACTCGAATTCTCTCAAACGGACGTGGGGAATTTTGGGGAAAAGGGCATATATAATGGCTTGGGGCCCACATAATCACCTCATTTGTACTTTTTTTGTGGAGGCATGAAAGTTATCTGCGTGGATGTTTATGAGGTTGGATTTGAGTGGCGAGAGACCCAGGTAAGCAATAAAAACCTCTTGCATTGTGTAGGCATGATTTTGGGAGGGTAGGGGTCGTACGGGGGGTTATACGGCCATTTATTTGGGTGTGGTGGTGGATCCTCCTGGTTGATCCTATGATCTATGCATATATATGCATCATTTTAATTGATAGAGTCACATGCAGTGTGCAAATGTATCAATGGCACCCATGCACATGTGCTCAAATTTTCAATTTCCAGCTGCGCGGAGGAGGGTTGATCATGGGTGTGGTTGTTTGAGTAACAATTGTGCCCATGTGTGCAAACATAAGGATAAAAATCATGCAAATGTGTGTTATTTTCGAACGTACAGTCACGCACATAGGTATGTGTTGATGGGCTTAAGTGACACACGGTTAGCTGGAAGGATAGATCTGGACCGGGGTTGTCTAATTAACCCAAGCCGTTTGGTATAATCTATCCTGACGGGTTTAATGGCTCTGTTAGCCAACTAGGGTCCTAAAACAAAGAAAAGAAATAAACTATTCTAAATCTATAACTACAATACTATACATGAATTTAATTATTTACAAGTGTTAAAATAGAAACATAAATATGAACACGGTATTTACAAATTCCAAGTTTTTGGGGGATGTTTTGTGAAATCAATGTTTTTGCAATTGTTTACGAAGTAGATAAAGAAAGAACATATTTTTATTTTTTTTGTTTAATAGTTTAAAATCTAAGAACTCTAAATATACTAATAAAACATAATTTGAAACAAGAACAGAATAACGGTCACAACCAATTTAAATTGTCTTATTTCATTAATAAATAAACTAATAACAGAGATTGAATACGAATAAAACTAACCTGATGATTAGTCACAAACATTGTTTATATCCCTGTGCAATTCAAATTTCCAACGATCTTGTCTATGATAGAAACCTGTAACATGCTTGTGCTAACATTCCTAGAATAAACTCAAGGTATTTTGGAGCAAAGAAATAAACATATAGATCCAGTGACCTTGTAATGATGAGTGCTTATGGTAAAAGAAATTTAACATGAATAATTCATATAACACATCAATTTAACATCAAGCATAAATCAATGATATTAGAATGAAATAATGATCACAGATACAATATATGAACAACAAATTATAGACAGAATTTAAAGTGTTGAATAAAATGAAACATTATATGCTAATAAGACTAAAGTTGTTTAACATATTAATATTCCATAATATAAAAGGAAAAACGTAATGGAACAGTGTCATGCTAGTCTAAAGCCAGGATGTGAACAACTTGTCCATACAGTCTTGGGAATTACATGTCCATAATGTGTTTGAATTAAATATGTCCTTCACTACAAGAGTGAGTAGTATTTAAAGTAATCCAGGATCTGAATACTTATATCACACAGGATAGAGTTGAATCTCCCAAAATCAAGTAATATTACAAAAACAGTGAATTGGAAACTACTCATACAAGAGTTGGTTTGTTCAAAATGAAATCAAAGTTTTATAAAACATAAAGAAGGAGAAATTATTGATCATTTTAGCGTAGAATTGAAAGTATTTACTCCAAGAAATTAGCAACACAATCTCCCATTTCCTGAGAATAGAAAAACCAATTTGATAAATTAGAAAAACAATTACTAATAACTAATTCTTATTAAAAAGGGGACTTGGCTACAGAATCATAGATTTTGTAGCTAGAGTTAATTTTAGTAAATGAAATCAAAATTCAAATCTACTTATTTCGACTTAGATAAAAAAAATGAATGAAATGAAAATAAAATTGTTTTACCATTAAAAATTATCCAAAGAGGGATCAAACAGTTCAACGTTTATAATTTCTTTGCCATTGGTTGTATTATTAATGACTATGTTTCTAGACCTCTTGATTTGTTTATTCTTATTCTTTGTATGTGCCTTGAGATCAAGGTTCTCTTCCTTCGACAGATCGTTCTAAGCAGTCAAGGTTCTAATTCGGGTTTGTAAGAGAGGAACATCAGTATAGTAGCGCTCTACCCAATTGAGATAGCTATCACAGTGTACCGGGGAGATGGAAAATCGATCCATGATACATTAGACCAGGGGTGTTTCAGTCTTACCTTCTATTTGTTTCAGATCGTGCCCAATATCCGAAAATTCTTCTTTACCTTTAAGACATGGAGGTAAATTGGTCACAAAATCATATGGTTCAGCATGGGTGATAACCTCCCTCCTAGAACACTAACCTTTTCGATCTTCTCAAGATAAGAAATCCTCTACCTCAGGATCTGAACCCTCATCGATCTCGATTGGATTGATCAAGCTCAGATGAGTATCATTATGTTCCTTAGTTTTCTAAAGATTAGGGGACCGACCTTATTATTCTTGAAACCCAAATCTATGCATTGTTGTTTCCTTCATGTACAGAGTTTCTTGTCATCATATTTAACATTAACATTCAAAATAGCACCATTCATAGGCACATGAGGATCATTTCCCTTCAACTCAGCAGTCACTTGTTCTGGAGATCTAGTAGTTGAAAACCTACATGGCGATCCTTTATATAGAGGGGTTTTATCAATTAACTCTGGTTCATTAATTGAATTAACGAACTGTCTTTCAACCACTCATTTGTTCGATTTAGGGTTTGCATCTAAAAGAGGGTTGGTTGTAGGGTCAGCCTGGGCAAATCCATTTCTCATCAAAAAGGTCTCCCAACTGTCACCTATGTTCGACAGATTATACAGTAACAAAATTGTAACAAGTCCATGGTGGAACAGGCTCAAATTGATACTTTGTCGCTTGTAACGCTTGGACATATTCTAGAGACTCATCAATAGGTAAAATGGAATATCTAACTTGAAACCTATGAAATTCATAAGAAAACAGATATGGTATAGAAAAACCAGACCGTATCGATCTTCGCACATAAAAAATTGCTTCAAAATTAACCGTAAACTATGCCATCTAGGTTTTAACAGAGCGATAGGATTACCTTTTATGCAGCAAGTGGTTTTACAGGAGGTCATAAACAAAATCCATGGGACCTCTTCTATTCTGGCATTTCTAAACCACCTCTCTCCCTTTGCTGGGATCCCTGTTGGCTTTCTCACGAAATACTCTGTCAATTCTAATTGTATGTCTCCAATCTTGGCTATGAAACCATCAAAGGTTTGTGCGAAAGCCTTTGCAACCTGGATATTATAACCCTCAAACATTTTGAGGAATATATCCCAGCCATGATCCTTTAGATGATCAATAGCATCATCATGGGATAGTAAGGCCTGGAATCCATTTGGCTCTAAATGAACAAAAGGTGCCATGACCACTGTAACAAGGATGCAACAGAAATCACTCGGAATAGTTTTAGATCCCCAACGTGTGAGCAAAAGAAACAAGCCTGAACAGAGAGTGGAAGTATGAAAATAGCAGAGTCTAGGGGATATCATAACTTAGATAGGGGAAATGGTGAGAATGAAAACCAACAGGTTCATTGAATTCCTTACCATCTCTTGTGATGAGTGTCAAACCTACAAAGTACAAAACCCTATGCAAATAATGAATAGCTTCATTAATGTTTTGATCCAACAAGGTGAGGTGAAAATGAAAGTACAACATGTCTGTACTCGTTGGCATGAATGTTGATATGACCACTAAACTCATGAGAAGAATGTCAATATTTTAACCAAGGCTATTCATGCATCAAAATAATTTGAAAATGAACCATCGAATCATTGAATTCATAACAACTATATTAACACAAAAAATCGATAATGGATTAATCAACCATTTCATAAGACTTGAATTTCAATTACATATGGGTGGCTTTTTAAAATATATTTCTACAGCACAGAATTATTAAACCAAGCCAAGTTTTATGTTTAATTCATTCTTACAGTCATGAATTAAAAATAAAACAAACGAAAATACAAACAATAAAGATTAATAAGGTAAGGTTTAATCCAACAATCATTTCGAAACTTAGAAAAATGTTCACAAATTTGAGGTTATGGAAGCTACAGAAAGTGTAATCTCTTTCAAAAGTGTTAAATATCAAAAATGTGTGTGTGTGTGTGTGTGTGTGTGTGTGTGTGTGTGTGGTCGCCAACAGTATGTGATAACTGTGTGATTTTTTGGTGAAAAATGACGCGGGAGTGCATGATTGTTTGGTGAACAGTCGTGCGGGAGTGCGCAATTGTAAGTGAAAACTTCATGCATATGTGCAAGAATGTTATGGGAACAGTTGCAAGAATGTGAATGATTGTTATGAGAACAATTGCATAGTGGAAATAGTGAGTTTATGTGGCTTTGATTGGAGCTTTTTCATGTTGATGAGATAACATAGTGTATGTTGTCGTGGATGCGGGTTACCAATCAGAGAGAAAGGATGATGGTATAGTGGAGTGACAGAGTCTGGGAGTATCTTAGGAGTGAGGTGGGAGCAGATGCATGGATCTGGCGGCATTTGGCCCAGGCTGGTTTGCTATGTTTTTTTTATTGTTCATTGATCTAAACCCAAGAGCCACTGCTAGCTTCATAGTGCGGATGTGGAATCCAGATCAATAGTGTTTTTCAGTGCATTGGAGAGATCTGCATATTACCATAGATATTGATATTTATTTTATTACTGGGCTCTCGTTTCGAGGGGTGGATTTGGTAGAGAAGTCACAACTACTAGTTGGGGTGATGGTGGGGGACTGGTTGGACAGTACTTCTCAGGGATGGTCGTGATGAGTGGTGGTTCTATCAGCATCAACTTCATTGAATCTCTCAAGCTAAAGGTTTTCTTGTTGATGGTGGTCCTGATCTACAGGTCACTAAGGACGCAGTGCATTCTCATTGCACACATGTTTATTATAGAGCAGGCCATGAATGGTTGGATGTTTGCTTGGGCCTGGTTGATTCACACCTGCATGGTGGTACAGTTGGACCAGTGCATAGCGACTAGAGGTGGCAAGTTTTCCTTTCACTTGGTGTTTTGTGCCTTTATGTTTGAGAGGGTGGAGTTGCTATGCCGTCAGACTATTTTGAATCCATCGGCAATGCAGGATCTGAGACTGATGAGGTGGGCATATTTGTTTCCACGTTAGGAGGGGGTGTCGTGGGGCACTACTTTACCCCTACGTTAGAGAGGGTCTAGTGGCATACCCCTTAGGTATTTTATGAGTTCCCATATCATGGGATGGGTTTTTGGCGCCATCCAGGCATGTGTCTTCCACCTAGGGAGGACTAGGATGATAGAGGTGATTGTCTGACACTTCTTTATTTGTGCTTTTTCATTGAATTTATATATGTGTATATTTCTAGTACTGATACACCTTTGTTGGTTTGGTCATGAATATGTGGGACCCGGTGGCCATGAGATAGATGTTGATAGGGGGTTGGCATATGAGCAAGAATATCCCCAGCAAATGCAGTAGGAGTAGGACTAGCAGAGGTTCGAGTCAGAGTTGAACCTTAGGCACATGACCGGGATATGGAGGAGTTTAGGAGGTGCCTCGAGGGTGTCTTGGATGAAGTTCCTGAGGAATTGTTTCTTTGGATATGGGACAATGGTATCCTATAGTTGTGCATTGGTGGGGACCCACATTGTCAGTCACTAATTCGACGGGCAGCAGTTACAGGGGTGGATATGATGGGGCAGATCCTTATTGTTGATATTCCACCTAGGGGAGCTCCATCAACTAGTGATGATTTACTGTAGTTAGGATCACCCTAGGTGGTAGGAGGATGGCATATAGGTTAGACATGGTTTTTTTCTATTTAGGACTCATTTGAACTCCCCTGTTGTATAGATGTGATGAGAGGGCCTAGCCATGGAGCTAAGACATGTATGTACTTATTATTGTATAAAACACATGAGCGATCTATATATATGAGTATACCTTTTGGGACATGTATGTATGTATTTGATATGTGATTTTGTTTTATCTACTAATGGATGAATGCAATATGTATGTTAATGTGATAGATGCTAATATAGTACTTGATTAGCTATGTTATCTGCCATCTAGTTGTGGTTTCTAGAATTATGAGAAAATGTGATTGACTCAAAATTCCATAGAAATTTTTTGACTTGCAAGTACTTGCGATATAGGCATGGATCATAGACACGATACACATTGTTGAGCTAATGGACTATGAGCTAAGAATATAAGAGAATGTTAAGGTGACGAATATGAAGGTGACTAGCCTCATAGAGGAGACCATTGACAACATCATATTCAGCTTGGTTATTGGTGGTGGGGTTGACACATATGTCGCTAGAGTGGAGAAACACATGATCGAGGGTGTAAATGGCCCAAGATATTGAAGCGAGATTATGTGTCCAACAGTTGGCTTCGTCCGTGTACCCGATGTGATAAGTGAATGGAGAAATAATTTGTTGACACAAGGACATTGGAATTTGGATTAGGCTCACATAATGAGAGAGAGATATTAAAAAGGACTAGAAACAACTAGGAAAGAAAGGAAAATCTAAGGTAAAATGGTTATGCATAGGGGTAGAATTTCTTCAAGTATAACCCATTGATCGGGTCCTTGAGGGTAGTGCCTTCAGGGTTGACTAAGACGTAGGCGCCCTTAGTAAGGAAATGACATATGACATAGGATCCTCTCCAAATGGATTCAAATTTTCCATGACCGAGGGTATCATGGAAAATATCGTAGGCCAGCACAAGGTCTCCTTCACTAAATGACCGAAGGTTAACTTGGCGGTCAAAGGTGGCTTTGGTCTATTTTTTCGCTACTTCATTTTTTTAAAGGATACTCATCGATCTTCATCAAGTGATTTGAGGGAGAAAAACCATTTCTCAAGCAGCGGTGTCTCAGGAAAGAGCTCAATTGTAGTGGGAAACATTGGGATTTCACACTCAATGGGGAGTACAGATTCTATGTTGCAGACTAAGTGGAAGGGCATGAAACCGATGGCCATTTTGGTGGTTTTCCGATATGCCCATAAACTTGGGAAAAGCATATGATGCCAATTGGTCTTATGTTTGGCAACTGTGCATTGAAGCATAGTTTTGAGAAATTTGTTGACGGTATCAACTTTCCCATTGTATTGTGGTTAATAGGGTGAGGTGAACTCATGGGTGAATCCTAATTGAACCGACATTTATGTGAAGACTTCATTTTTTAAGTTCTTACCATGGTCAGAGACTACTTGTAGGGGGACCCTGAAGCGAACGATGACATGGTTGAAGAAAACATGTGTCGTTCTATTAGATGTATTGTTGAATGTGGGAATAACTTTAGCCCATTTGTTGAAGTAGTCAACGACGAATACAATGTACTTGTTTCCATTGTTGGATGGAGGGTTGCATGTCATGAAATCAATGCCCCATTTACAGAAGGGTTCGGTTGTGATGATGGGGTGCAAGAGGGTAGGTGGTGCCTGAGCCTTATGTGCATATACCTTACATTTGTCACATTTCTTAACTGGGTCTATACCATCATGAAACTATGTGGGCCAAAAATATCTCACCCGAATGATATTTTGGGCAGTGGAAACGCTGGATAAGTGACCACCACATGATCCACTGTGGAAATCATTCATAACTATCTCGGCTTCTTCCAGGGTGAGGCAGCATCGAAGAAGCATGTAGACAACTATACGGTAGAGAATGTATCCAATGAGGAGGTATTATGAGTCTTGGTGTCAGATACGACAGTGATAATCCCAAGATAGATGGGGATCAATTTTTTGAGTTTCAAGATATATCAAAATATCATCATACCATGAGTTTGTTGATGATATCATAAATAAATGCTCATCAAAGAAATTCTCATTGACAAGGGGGTCCGGTATCTCAATTCCATTGGCCATGGCAATGCACATAATGGCGGTGGTGGGGTTGGGGTGC
This sequence comes from Picea glauca, assembly GCA_000966675.3. Lineage (NCBI taxonomy): Eukaryota > Viridiplantae > Streptophyta > Pinopsida > Pinales > Pinaceae > Picea > Picea glauca. The sequence continues at coordinate 401,241 of JZKD02S2123163.1, forward strand.
GAGAATCCTTGGTATGTACCAATCAAATATGGATCCTAAAATATCCATGGTCCATCGTCTATCATTGGGACAAGGTTGGTGCTCGAGTGGATAAGTGGTAGGATGTTATCAATGGCCCTGATTGGTTGGGTTCATGGTGGGTCAATTGATCAATGGTGATGATTTTCCCATTGTGAGGGAAGCGCATGGTACGAAATATCAAGGAAGATATAGCCTACATGGTGTACATGTAGCTTCATCCGAAGAGGATATTATAATCCAACTAGGATTCAATGACTTCTATGTCGATGACAATTGATTTTCCCTCGAGCTTGACCGAAAAATTTTGATACAGGTCTTTTGGTTGGGATGGGAGACCATCATAATATTGAAGCATGATGGTGGAGGGGAACAAATATGGTGAACCAAGTTCCTTTCATAATTATTTGGACGCGATGCAAGTGGATGATCCTTCTTTTATGATGCAACGATGGACAGTGATATTTCATATTTTGACAGGAATCTGGAATGTGACTAATGATGGGAGTCGAGGGTCTACTATGTCTAAATCAAATGTGATTAGATGCGTATCTATAGGATCTACTACCCCTAATTTTGAAAGTAATGCCTTTCATTGGGAAGGCCATTTTTGAAGGACTTCCATAACTAACATGGAAGAGGGTGATTGAGTGAGATCATCAATAAGATTGTAGATATGGGTGGCCTGAGCATGAGGATTATGCACATTCCTGCACAAAGGTAAGCAAGGCATGTGGGCAATGGCTTCAGTGTTAGGATGAGGGATCATCGATGGTTGTCCAGTTGGTAGCTGGGGAGCATCCGAAGTGGTGGGTAATGGACCAAGGGGGGTACCGTATTGACGACTGAGATTTTGTAAGAGGATTTCCTCTTCAGTGGTGAAGAGGATAATGTGGTCAATGGTGTTCCATTGGTGGGGTTGTTCAGGTGGAGGGAACTTCCCTTAGGGGTGTGGGAGTTGGGACCCTTCTGGTTGAGTATTAATGAATCCTGATGTGGGATGGGATTGTGTAACATTGTTGTTGTTGGTGGTGGTATATAAGTGGGAGGTACCTGAGGTACACCTTGAGGGTTGGGATCCCATTGAGGATTTGTGGCATCCTTCATCCATTTGTATTCGAAAATTTGGGGGCAATGATGAGTGTAATGGCCATATTCTCCACATAATATACAAGGGTATTTAGTGCGAACGTTGTTGTTTCTCCCTTGTCGTGGTTGGTTGTTATTGTTTCCCCCTTGAGGGTTTTGGTTGGGTTGGATTTTTTTTCCCCCATCTTGGTGGTTTTATTGAGGGTGGTTCCCTCCTTGTCCATGGTTCCTATTCTTTCCTTTCTTTTGGTTATTGTTGGTTTGGTGAGGTGGATTGGCCATATTCAATTGTTCAAAATATTTAACTTGTCGAAGAGAGGAAGTTTGGATGAAATTGACCCCCGCCTGGTGTTTTCCATGTGGGGGTACAATACGTTGGGGTAGACCTTGGAAAGGATAGTATGGGTTACCTTGTGCGGGTCCATATGCATTGTAAGAAGTGGAGTTTGATTCATTATTACTAGGTGGGTATGACATTGTTGGTGGAGGAATAGGTTGTGAGACAAGGATTGATTGGTGAAGGGATGTGGGTAGATGAGTACCCATGGCGAGGAAGAGGAGGTGTCATGAATGGTGGAGGGGGGTTGGTGGGGAGGGTAATATGTATTTCCCCCATATATTTGAAGGTATGGGTTGGTTCCATATGTGATTATCAGTTGTGCGTATGGTTGAGTATGAGCCATGGAGCCAATCCACCCATCAGTCATGTGCAATGTTCCAGGTTTGTATTGACCAAAGGGAAAAGGACGAGGAGAATCTCGAAGGACAATGTATAGGTACTCTTATTGGGAGTAGATGAGGTCAAAATGTTGTTCCTTAGTGATGGCTTCATCTTCAGTTTGGGGGAGGGTTGTAGCCACATCTTTGGCAAGGCTAGGAATGAGTGATCAGAGGAACCAATCTATCCTTTGTTGTGGGGTGGTTTCCTCTTTACAAAGGTTAGAATGTCTACACCATTCATGAATATGGTTTGAAATATCAGTAGCGGTGTTTTGTTTTCATTTTGACAAGATTTCAGACCCAATATCATGATGGATGGGAAGTTGAAAAAAATATAGGAATGCTTTATCTAATGATTCAAACATTGAGTGGGATCTAAAATTCACATCCACATACCATATGGTTGTTATACTAGTGATTTTTCTCTGAAATAACTGTAGATGAATGGAATATTCCATTATGATATTGGAAGAACACCACAAGTGGAAGGATATGACATGGTTGGCGGGATCCTCTCTGGCTTTTCTTTCAAACTTAAGGATGCTTTAAGGTAGTTTTGTGGGCATATTCGGCCAAGTGCAGTCATGTAATATGGGATCATTTATCAGTTTAGTTAGATCAAGGATATTGAGTGAAGCCAAAAAGGGCATGATAGGAGTGGATGTTTCCATGTTATGGGAGGAAGTGGTTCCTTGGGAGCTTGTACTTTGTGAAAAATTTTGGGCTCTGCCTCCTTGTGGTGGAGGGTTTGTTTGTGATTTTCTTGGTATATCGGTTCCAAGCAAAGTGGATCCTAGTAATCTTGAGCCTATTACCATATAAATAGTTGGTGTATGTGATGGTATTGATGAAGTCTCAGTGAAATTAGGAACACTTCCCAAAATTGGGGGTAATTTTCTGAAGCATCTAGAATGGAGGGGGTAATGTGGTTCCCCTATGATTCTAGTCTAGATTTGGGTGTGTGTGAAAATAGTGTTGAAGAATGATGGGACAAACTAATTTCAAATTACTTTAAACAATGTATTCATAAAACTTCATGTATTCAAGTGCTGAAAATCATACATCAAAACAATGTGAAAAGTGGTTTGGGATTTTTGTAACTCCTTGTAAAGGAATAACAATCAAATAACAAGTGCACGTGTCCTATCTGACATAACTTCCTTCCTCTCAAATAAAATTAGACATCAAAAAATTCTCTTGACAGTGGGGTCGAAACTGACTTGAGGAGAAACTAGTGAAGGGACAAACAATTAGTTATAATGAGGGATGAAGGGGGAAATACCAAAAGTATTAATGATATTTTCCAACAACTGTTCAAAATATGACTAAGGTGTGATTGCATCCCACAACCACCACCTTGGGTAGATAAATCCTAATTTGGGATACTTGTAAGTTTTAAACCTACGAAGTAAAGCAATGCATATAGATTCTTAAGCAAGACAAAAATTAATCAATGGCTCATACACAAAGTACACAAAGATTTTATACTAAAAACCCTCAATCGGGAAAACCTTTCTTATATTCATTATAGCAAATTTCACCATTCACCATACAATATATACAATGTTTTTAGGTATTTCGTAGATACCAAAACCCTAATCCCTTAATCTAGGATTAATTTACAAATACGCTAAAAATAGAAAAAAACGCCCAAAAACAAATTTCGGGGCGCTGCCCCGAACGCTGCATGTAACCAAGGGGGGGCATACCTTCCCCCCCCCTGGGACCACCATAGGAAAATTCTGGTGCACATGGAAGAGCACTAGTGAGAGGCATCGTCAGACACAGTTGTCATATCTGATGCACCCACACACACACATGCAAATAATATAACACATACCCAACATTCTCCCACTTGTTGTTTTCTTTGCATCCAGGGGTCGAGGGGATTATATATTCAACAATCCAGGGCATCAATTCCCATTGTTTCTCTACACTAGGAGAACTTTTCGGTGCTCATAGACTTTGTCAATGAATCTACAAAATTCTTCAAAGTGTCAACCTTTTCCAACAACACCTTCTTTTACTCAACCATATCTCTCACAAAGTGATATTGAACATCATTACACTTTGTCTTTGAATGATAAGATAGGTTCTTTGCTAGGAATATTGCACTCTGACTGTCACAGTCTAATATCATTGCTTATTGTACCAACCCAATACCTGAACACAATCTTTGTAACCATACTACTTCCTTGCTTGCATGAGTGGCTGCCATGTATTCAACTTCTGTAGTTGAGAGTGCCACTACAACCTGTCTTTTTCTCATCCAACTGATTGCTCCTCCAAATAGGTTAAACACATATCCACTTGTAGATCTTCTTCGATCCAGTTCTCTAGCCCATTCTGCATCAACAAAGCCATGTATGTCCACCACTCTGTCTAATCCCGGTCTTCCTTAGTAGCACAATCCATAATTGGTGGTGCCAAGAAGATACCTGAAGACCCTCTTTATTGTTGTCCAATGCTCCTTCCCTGGTTTTGACATATACCTTCTCAAAACTACCACTACATGTGCAATGTCCAGTCTAGTACAAACCATTGCATACATCAAACTGCCAACTGCATTGGCATATGGAACATGGGACATGTCCTCTTCTTCTTCCTGTGTATTGGGACATTGATCTGTAGATAACTTTACACCTATAGGAATAGGAACCTTGACCGGTTTACTTCCGTTCATATTAAACCTTTGCAATATTGTCTCAACATATTTTCTTTGATTTAACCAGAGTTTCTTGTTTGCACGATCTCTTTTAATCTCCATTCCCAGAATGAAGTTAGCAGCACCGAGATCCTTCAAGTCAAATTTGGAGGATAGCTGTGATTTCACCTCCTTGATAACATCCATGTTATTTACTACCAACAACATGTCATCAACATACAACACTACATAAATGAAGTGATTACCAACCTGCTTGGAATATACACAGTGATAAGCCCTGCATCTTACAAATCCCAATCCAAGGATGTATGTGTCAAACTTTTGGTACCACATCCTAGGTGATTGCATTAGACCATATAGTGACTTATTTATCTTACAGACCAACTCTTTCTTTCCCTTCACTACAAAGCCTTCTGGCTACTTCATGTAGATTTCTTCTTCCAGATCCCCATGTAGGAATGTTGTCTTCACATCCATCTGTTCCACTTCAATATCAAAAGTAGCAGCAATAGATAAAACAAATCTAATAGAATTTAACTTAGCAACATGAGAAAAAATTTCACCAAAGGCAATTCCCTCTACCTGGGAATAACCTTTTTCTACTAACCAAGCTTTGTATTTCTCCACTTTACCTTGTGCATTAAACTTCTTCTTGAACAACCATTTGCTACCAACAGATTTTCTTCCAAATGGAAACTCAACTATATCCCATGCCTCATTCTTATCCAAGGAATCCATTTCTTCAAACATGGCCTTCTTCCAAAGTTTACTATCCTCTGAATTCACTTCTTCCCTGATAGTTCCTGGATCATCATTAGTAATAGATAAAGAAAAATTGGAACAAAAATTAGGTGGGCTATACCTTTCTGGTTGCCTTCTATCTCTCACTAATCTCCTCAATACTGAGGTATGAGCTTCTTCTTCTTATTCTTCTACTTCCTCTGCTTCCTCTTCTTCAGATGATTCAGATTTTGCATCATCCAACTCAAGCTCTATTTTCTCAGGTTCGTCTTCCATTGGTGGGAATTCATGTTTGGACACATCTTTTACCTCTCTGAAAACAACATCGCGACTGTAAACAGTTTTCTTGGTTTCTGGGTTCCAAAGCTTATAACCTTTCACACCATCTTTATAACCAATAAAGATACACTTTTCAGCTTTATTATCCAACTTACTCCTATTTTCCTTTGGAACATGTAGATAAGCATCACAACCAAACACTCTAAGATGTTGCAGAGAGGGTTTCTTTCTAGACCATACCTCATGTGGAGTTTTATCATCCAATGTTGATGAAGGCGATCGATTGACCAGGTAACATGTTGTACCCACTGCCTCTGCCCAAAATTCTTGTCCTAACCCAGCACCGTTGAGCATGTTCCTTTCTTTTTCCATCAGTGTCATGTTCATCCTTTATGCAACTCCATTCTACTGGAGAGTGTATGGAGTAGTCTTCTGCCTTTCTATACCACACTTCTTACAGAATTCTTCGAATTCATTTCTGCAAAATTCTCCACCATTATCTTTTCTCAATACCTTTATTTTCTTCTCTGCCTGATTTTCTACCAGAGCCTTAAACTCTTTAAATTTATCAAATACCTCAAATTTCTTTTTAAGAAAATAAATCCATGTGTTCCTTGAAAAATCATCTATGAATGAAAAATAATACACAGATTTACCTAGGGATGGAACAGGAATAGGTCCAAACACATCACTATGTATCAACTCTAAGATACCCTTTGCTCTTGTAGCACCAGATGGGAATCTGTTGACAGGCGAAATTGACTGTCCGTCAACTGGAAGAGTGGAACCAGTCCGGGATTGTCTAATAACCCAAGTTGTTTGGGATGAACCACCCTGACGGGTTTAGCGGCTCTGTTAGCCGATCTAAGTCCTAAGAAAACAAAAAAAGAAAAACTACTCTAAACTAACTAATCTAACTAAAACTAAATATTAAAACAAACTACTAAACTAATCTAACTATTCTATATACAATCTACTAACTAACACTATACTAACTCTAACTAATTAACTATCTAACTACTAACAGAAATAAATCTTATTCACAAAATATACAATATTAACAATTTACAGATTTAAATAAACCTGAAAAAACTCATTAATATTCTTCCCTAAGACAGAGAGAGATATTTTTTGTTGATTTTATAATTTTATGAACAGAAATAAAACAAAAACTAACTACACTAAACAACTAATATACTAATTCTAACTACAAATCTAACTAAACATATATCTAACTAAAATACTAATATTATACTAACAAATTAACTAAATAAATAAATAACAAACTGACCTAGAGAAACGCTCCAGATTTGTCCTGTATGATATGATTGTCTCAGCTGATCGGAGGGAGCAAACCCGTACCGAATTATCCACTATCTTCTCGTAAATGGGAAACTGATGCACTCTTCAATATAATTATAGGACAAACAAGACATAAAAATTACAACAATCATATGATTTATAAATCTTCACAGTTAGATAAACCTGTATGCAAAGACTTATACAAAAACGATTCAATTGATGAAGAAAAGAAATCTGTCATTCATTAACTGAAACCGAGTAATTGTTTCATTTTTTAAAGTAATGAATGAAATCAGATATGAATAAAACATTAATTAAATCATATCATCCTGCAATAGACTATGATAGTTAAAGTAGTCTATAATCAACTGCAAAGTGACATGCATAAACATGAAACAAAAGATTGATATTATGAAAGCGAAAGCTATAGAAAAACATCAACTCTTGTCTTAGTTTGTATTAGAAATACATAGCCTGGTTCTCCCACAAGTGAGGATGATCCTTATTACAAAAAATAATAAGTATTTAAAGACCTTCCACATGGTAAAACATCCCTGTGGAAGTTATCAAAACTGTTTACATAAAATCTGGGAAGATATCCCAAGTCTGACTAAACTAGGAACATAAAATAAAACTAAAACACACAAATATCTCCTAGACTGTCCAGCATGCCCAATGAAATTCGGATGTACCTGAAAGGGATAAAAAATGAACAAGTTAGGAGGATATTTTGTTAAAGAAAATGATAAAAATCTAATTCTATAGACTAGCTACAAAATCTTGCGATTCTGTAGCTGGTCTAAATAAGACACAGAATCAACATTAAAATCAATTCAAATCATTCAAGAATTAAATTCAACTAATAACAAGTATCTAATAGCTATTTGAAAGAAAAATGAATCATTCAAATCGAGATTGTTATACTAATTCGAGATCAAAACAAAACTAAAATCAAATGATTACAGAGATGCATATACTCTTTTTCGTTTGTTGCCACATAATCGAGTGAACAAAATTGTAATGAATAGTAATGAAATCGCTTCATATCAAATTGAAATCGATACAATTAAAACAAATCATAGGTAGTCGTTATGCTGCCTCATCAACAGGAAACACGATCGAATCCAGACAAGATCATTTTCAAATCGACATAACTGTATTGACATAACAAATGATCCATGCCATGAGCGAATTAAATCAAAACTGGCGCGTAAATGTTCAAAAACGAAATCATAACAAGATCAATTAGTTGATAACAGGGTTCGTAAGAGTTGTCCGATCATTTGTTATTGCAAATTGGGGCATAAAAAATCATTCACGAAATCATTTCTTGAATTCATTTTGAAACGACTATTACCCGAATTTCCTCATACGAATTTGACATAAATAACGTAAGTCGATCTAAGTTAACAAACTCGTTTGAAAATTAAAATTAACAGAGCTGCAATCAAGTCTATTTTTTATACGAATAAACTCATAAAATTGATCATACTAACTGAAGATACACAACAATCCAATCAAGACAAGAGTGAATCGAACAGTTGGGTTTTAACATAGTCATTGTGAATCAAAACTATTCCACGATTCGGGCGTAGATATCTTTTGCACGGGCTTAAATGAGAATATTGTTTTCATACGAAACAGAGTTGTTCTTTCCAAATCGAAATCGAACAGAGTTGTATTCCTGATTTAGGAGATTGCATGACATCAATTCAAACTCACGAAATCGTTCCAAAATCACAGCATACAAACTAAATTAGAGTCGATATAATCTAACCATAATGAAATCAAATCGAAACATGATTGTAATCTAAATTTAGCATGATAACTTCATGTTCAAATTAGATACAAACAAACCCAATCGAAAGAAAACCATTGATTTCGTTAACTTAACAGACAAACGAATCAAATCCGATGGAAACCTATCAATGACTAAACTGGGCATGACCAAATCGTGTATCCAAATGAAAACTTCATTCAATTTTAGCAATGAGAAAACAATGTACAGGATGAATGACATTATGACAGAGCCATTTCAAGTGATAGACAAAGCTATTTGAAAACCAAACTCACATCATTATATTAATTCGAGGAATTCACAAACAAAAATGATATCGAAATTCATACCTGGATGACGAGCAGACAGCTTGATCATGACATTTTGGAGTTGACAACAGCTGTGGCCGATTCAACATTCTTAAAAACGATGGAACCAGTAGTTTTTTGCTTCCTATCATTTGCTTGAATATTGTACATTTGGCTGGTCAATACTGCAACTTGGTTCTCTGGCACTTTGATTTTCGATTGAAGTAGGGGAATGTCTATATAGTATCGTTCCAACCACAAATCACATTGGTCACAGGACGACTGTCTGGGCTTCGAAAGTGCAGGTGAGGGTTTGGTTACATTGCCGAGGGTTTCTTCAGGAAGTTTGATCCCTGGGTAACTGGGATTGTTTCTTAGGCAAGGGGGAAGATTGGAAACGAAGTAATAAGGTGGCTCGGAGCACAGACCCTGTGAGTAAGGGTACTCACTAGCTAGGAAGCGTTCTATGTCAAAGTCTGAATCCTCACTAAGGGCTATGGGCTTCTGCTTGACACTAGGTTTAGGCTTATTCCTAGCCATTCTCGAGATAAGCTGAGCATTCTTTTTACCTTTGCCATCAAAAGTAGGGTTACCCCTAACCTTTTTGCTCACGGGATTTTTTATAGCCTCGGCCTGGTCTGCTAAGATGTCGGGTAAGTCAATATCTGAGTCGATCGAGGGTTTAGGAGAGGGCAGTAGGACATGGAAGGGCATGGGTGGCTCGACCTTGGTTTCACTGACCATTGGCTTGTCAACTTGGATGGTCTCGGCATCAGTAAAACCATTTCAATAGATAAAAGCTTTCCAGCTATCACCATGGCGATTCAAGTGATGAACAATGATGAGTCTGATTAGGCCATGGTGGAACAGGCTACTATCGGCCTTCTCCCTTTTAAACCTTTTCAACATTTTATATAGGCTACGCTGGAAGTAAAAGGGAATATTCAACGGGTATCCCATAAAATTCATTAACAAACGAAGGTGGTACAGAAAAACGATTCCATATCAACCCTCACAGGTCACGAATTGTTTGACCACCATCAAAATATCATGCCATCGTGGTTTAAGCGTGGAGGCAGGCATACCTCTATCATAGGATGTGACCTTTCGTGAGACAAACAGTAGCGGCCATGGCACCTCCTCGACCTTAGAGTTTTTAAACTAATGCTGGCCCGAGGATGGTAACCCTGTAGCAGAACTAATAAACTCCTCATTGATTTCCAACTGAATGTCACCCACCTTGGCTCTACAGCCATCAAAAGTCAAGGCGAACTGTTGTGCAACAAATAAATTAAAACCCTTGAATCGATGTACAAAGGTGAGCCAACCGTTATCCTCTAAGTCTTTCCGAGCATTTTCGAATAGTAGCAAGGCTTGGCTACCGTTCGGCTTGATTCGCACCACTGGTGCCATGGAGCCGAGAACACAGTAAGCCCAGGGTTTGGATCATAGCACACACAGGAGCTGAGTGCACGAAGGGTTACCCGAGCTAACAGAGGTGAAACGGGGATAAGGGATAGGCATAAATGACATCGTGTGAAGGTGGTGGAGCTATTTGTTGGCCATGCATAATAGTTATTGCCAATTGTATAACCGTCGGCGCTTATAGTTGTTCAACCCACTATTGTATGGTTTAACAATCATGTCATTTGTCGGACCAATGAAACCAATGGTAAGTGTATTAATCATTTGCGCAAGCAATCAAACTTATTTCATAGTTTTAAAACCAAACATACAAATTGAAATCAATACCAAGTGTTTAACCATGTGACATGCGTTGTATCAATTCATATCAAGAGTTTAAGCGGGGTACCAATGCGTTTTGAACTAGGCGTCATATCAAATGAAATATATCAAGGGTTTAATCATAACACCTATATATTTTATGAAACCAATGTGCAAAGTAATTTGATCAAATAACATGTAAATCCAACTGCCAATGCATCGCAATTTAATGAAACGAAAATACATAATTAGTCAAAGAATGCCCAATGAGTGCAGATCAAAAGGTCTTGCCGACTGTATAATGATAAGTAAAATGTAAGCTCAATAGGCATATCGACAAGAAGGATAACGACAGTTGAATAATGATTCTAATGTGATTTCAAAAGACCGAGTTTTCACGCTTACAGTCGTGAAAACGAAAACGACGATAAATGTGCAAATGTTGCAAAAATAAAAGTGTCGTTTATTTGAGAATTGCGACGAAAAATTAATGTTTGCAAAAAATTGGTGTGGGCAGCTTATAAAACAGTAAAAATAAAAAAAATGAATTGGGTGCCAACAAAATCTTACTCGATTCTGTTTACAATATATGCAATTTTCATAGAAATCAAAATCCAAAGTGAAATTAGACATACCTTCAACCATACCTTTATCGTGTAGTGTTCGAAGGCCCTTTTCTCCAATATGCCCTAGTCTTTGATGCCACAACATGGTCTTCTTTTCTGGGTGATCAGAATCTGGACCAGGGGTCAAAATTTAGCCCAAAAATGAAAGTGTTCGAAATCGCCTCAAAATGAACGAGTGCATATCCCTCGTCATCAAGAACCCAACGCAACTCGAACAGGTTCAAACAGACGTCGGATGAGTGAGATATCACAATCTGTTCGATTTGCCAAATAGGTAAAAAAAAGATTCTGACTGTACAGTCCATACATGATGACATGGCAATCATTTATTGGCAGGTGTATGACTCACACGTGGCAGAGGTACGATCGTTGACGTGGAAAGTGGTGATGTGTCAATGCTGAGTTTGACAGTTTTGCACATTTTGCGGATTTGTGCATGGTACTCCTCAAAACAAATGGGTGCATAGCCCTCGTTTTCATGAACCCAATGCAACTTGAACAGGTTCAAACAGACGTTGGATGAGTGAGATATCGTGATCTGTTCGATTTTCCAAACAGGCAAAAAAACGATGCTAACTGTACAGTTCGTACAATGTGTACATGATGATGTGGAAATCATTTATTGGCAGGTGTATGACTCACACGTGGCAAAGGTACGATCAATGACGTGGCAAGTGGTGATGTGTCAATGCTGAGTTGGCAGTTTGGGCGAATAATTGGTGGACATGTGGCATATTTTGTCAAATGGTTTGGTGCCACGTGGCCTAGGTGTGGGCTGCCACGTGGCACCATATTTCATTGTTTGTTTAAAATTTTATGGAGTCCGTGGGGATTGAACCCCGGACCTCCCCCAAGATTCGGCACTTTGGAAATGTGTGGGCTACCACTAGCCCACACGGTGGTCCTTGTTAAACAATGGATTTTATATTTATTTAAATTTGAATTGTATTAAAGTTTGGGCGCGGACAGGGTTGGGGCTAATCCCCAACCCCCATTCACATACGTATAACCATATGACCACCCGTGCAAACAATTCAATCGGAGTCACAGCCCTGTGCACTTGGACACTTGGCACTTATCCATTTGATTTGAACAATGGTTAGCCCCGGCCTTTTATGCGCAGTCACATGGCCATACGCCCAATGGTCTGGTGGTTAGGGGCTAGGTTCCCTAACCGTTCTATAGTTGCATGTGGTTTTTAGGTTATGTGCCCAGTGCTAGGTTTTAGCATGGAAATGAGCGAAGTGGCTAGGTTGGACACATAGAGGTGTGTTTTGGTGAACCAGAGACAACAAGCTTGAAGGAGGAAAATGGCAGGAGGCCTAACTTCTTCATTTTTTGGCCAAATGAGGTGTCGAAAAAGCTGAGCTAGGGGTTTTTGGATATTCTGAATCCATTGGCACTATTTTCAAATCCATTTGGAGAATGATTTTGTAGTTTTTACACCATTGAAGTTTCAGGGAGCTCCAGGGAGCTTGAAGCCCCCATTGATGGAAGCCATGCTCAGATGAGCCCAGGTCTATTTTATGTGACTGAATAGTCATTTTTGGCTAATTGTTATGCTCTAAACACATTGATATAGGTTTCAGAGGAATTTGAAGACTTTTACAAGTGTTTTTTCCACAAGGAAGCTCAGGGAAGCTTAAGCCCAGATGTAGAAGAGGTCATGCCCGGATGAACCGTGATCCGTTTTCAGAGTTCTATTAGTCATATTTGGGGTTTTTATGTATTCTGAACCCAATGGTACAGTCAATAAATCCATTGGAGTTGAGAAACATCTTGTAAAATAATATTTGACAAACTAATCCCAAAGAGCCTAGTCCATTGATGGAGGCTCAAGGCGATGTAACCCAGTTGGGGGTGAACTCCTTTATCATCTTGTTATTGTTGTGAGTTTGTTGGTTTATTTTTACGAGTTATGTTTATTGTGTATTTGTTTAAAACACATATTCAACTTTTTAAAGACCTCACACATAAACATTTAAAACACATATTTAACTTTTTAAAGACCTCACACATAAACATTTAAAAGAAGCATGACTTTGACACATAAAACCTCTTGCATATCTAAGACATTGAGCAAGGTCCTAAAAAGTTTATTTTAATGGAGTAGAGGGTGATTTCATAGAAAAACAAGTCAGCCCCCTATTTTGAGATCAGGTGGTATCAAAGCATAGTTTTTTCTCATGTGATTGTCATTGATAGCTAGAGTTTTAGCTGTTAGTATCTGTGCAAGTTTTGTGTTGAAGTTTGATATCTTGCAAGGATGGAGGAAGCTTCAAACATTGATAGTTCTCATACATATTCATTATCCAAGTTCTTTGACAAAGAGATGTTGAAGGAGTTTGTAACCATGAAAGATATGGTACAAGAGTTGTGGGAAGAAAGAAAAGAGAGCATTGTCCTTCAAGAGCATTTGATGGCCATGAAGGAGGAGAAGCACCAGCTTCTTGAAAAGTTGCATGAGAAGGAGACTCAAATCCATGAGGCAAAGGAAACCCTTACCAAGTACTTGCATGAACATGAGGTATGTAATGTTAGTTTATATTCAAATCCCTCTCAAGATGAAAGCTTTGGTGTTTTTGAAAATCACACTAGAGGAATAGGGTCCAAGTTATTGTTAAAAATGGGCTATGAAGGTAGAGGTTTAGGAAAGCATGCACAGGGAATTTTTGAGCCTATTGTTGTTGAGGAGAGACCCAAGTATTGTGGACTTGGATATGAAAAGAAAGATGGAGAAAATTTCAAAGTTGAGGAGACAAGGGAAACAGTTCCAAGAACAACTTTTGTTGAAAGTTCAATCCCTCAAGCATGCAAAGTTTGTGTTCAAGATGAATGCAAATGTATGAAACAAGAGAGTTGTGACAGCCATGAGGACAAGAACACTATTGTTGGTCTTCAAAAGAGAGCTAGTAACTCTTTAAATTCACCTCCTCAAGAAGGCTATAAAGGTGAATGTTCAAGAACTTTTGTTGCAAGCTCAATCCCTCAAGCATGCAAAGAGTGTGTTCGAGATGAATGCAAATGTGTGAAACAATTGAGTTATGACAGCCATGTGGACAAGAATATTGTTGTTGGTCTTCAAAGGAGAGCTTGTAACTCTTCAAATTCACCTCCTCAAAGAGGCGATAAAGGTGAATGTTCAAGGTATATTTCTACCTACAATTCGGTTTCTTTTCACTATGTTAAACATGGTAAATTTGCATGTAAAAATGGAAGAAAATGTCCATGCACATATTGTGGTTTATATAGCCATCATATTTCAAAATGTTGGAAAAGATTGACCACTTTAAAGAAACTTTCCAAGCAAAGACAACTTGAAAAGAGGATGCAAAAGATTTGCACTCATTGCCCAAAGCGGGGTCATCTCATTGACCAATGTTGGACATTGCATCCAACCACTCATCCACATCACAGGAAGCACATGGATAAAGAGTTTAGCAAGAATGGAAGAGGAGATTCCATCATCGATGTGAGTCAAGATGATTCACAAGAAGATGATTTTCAGTAGAAAAAGTCACCATTGAATTGGCTTGGTAAGAAATGGTTAGATTTCTTGAGCAAGTAAGGCTTGCATTTCTTTGTTTGTATATGCACTTTTCAGCCTTATGTATCCATTTTTGTTGAACATTTGACAAGTTGCAACAGTTTATCATAACTTGTATGATGCAGTTTTCATGTGAATGCAATTCATTTGAAGGCATTCTTGTTGTTGCACAACTTCGCCAGGAGGATGTAAAAGAGGGGTATGATACTCACTTGTTGCAACCATTTATAGCTTTTTCATTATCAGCTCTTATGTACCCACATGTTTTTGGGTTTATGTACTTATGTTTGTACTTGAAGGAGAGTTGAAGATCTATGCACATGCATGAGATTTTGTATGTGTAAACAATGAACTTGATGATAGTTCATCCTGAATGACTCATGATTGTAACATGATTGTGTATCATGAATGTCGACTTGTCATTTTGGGAAGGTCGATATGTTTCAAATGAGTCTCGACTTGTGTCAATGTTGTCTTGACGACTTTGTTGTGTTGATCATGTTTTCTGACTTATGTTTAGTCCATGGTGTTTGTTGGCTTGTAAGTTGATTTTGAGTACACCAAGATGCAGGAAAACGCCATGTGGTTTGAGGAAGTACAAGATGCGACCATTTGCTTGAAGAGAAAAAAGACTTTGTTGGCATTATTTTCAGTCTTGTATAAATTTGTTTTCAAGATTGATGGTTTTCTCGGTTTGTGACAAGATGTCGCAGGAAAGTTTTTGCAGCCATTGTAAAGAGGATTGTTTTGATGCCAAAGAGTTCACAAGAGGGACTTGATTCTCAGTGGGAAGGCTGGAAGTCTTCCAAGCACAAAGAGAATAGTGGGTCAACAGTAGCCAGAGAACAGTGGTTGAGAGACATAGCCAGTTACAGTGCAAGGTATGTCAAGGTATCCAGGTGATTGTCAAAAAGACTTTTCAAGTAGAATCAATTGGTATTTCTTGGAAGCAGAAGAGTATTGAAGCTCAGGCAGATAATCATAATCTTTTGTGGGTCCAAAAGCCTTTCAGTGGGAACGTGTGATCAAAATCTGGACCAGGGGTCAAAATTTAGCCCAAAAATGAAAGTGTTTGAAATCACCTCAAAACGAACGGGTGCGTAGCCCTCATCGTCATGAACCCAGTGTAACTCAAACAGGTTCAAATGGACATTGGATGGTTGAGATATCGCGATCTGTTCGATTTTCCAAACAGGCAAAAAAAGATGCTGACTGTACAGTCCGTACAGTCTGTACATGATGACATGGAAATCATTTATTGGTAGGTGTACAACTCACATGTGGAAAAGGTACGACCACTGATGTGGAAAGTGGTGACATGTCAATGTTGAGTTGGCAATTTGGGTGAATCATTGGTGGACACGTGGCATATTTTCTCAAATGGTTTGGTGCCACGTGGCCCAGGCATGGGCTGCCATGTGGCACCGTATTTCATTGTTTGTTTAAAAGTTTATGGAGTCTGTGGGGATCAAACCCTAGACCTCCCCCAAGATTCAACGCTTTGGCAATGTGTGGGCTACCACTAGCCCACACGGTCGTCCTTGTTAAACAATGGGGTTTATATTTATTTAAATTTGAATTGTATTAAAGTTTGGGCACGAATAGGGCTAGGGCTAAGCCCCAGCCCCCATTCACATACGTATAACCATATGACCACCTGTGCATGCAATTCAACTAGATTCACATCCCTGTGCACCTGGACACTTGGCATTTATCCATTTGATTTGAACAACGATTAGACTTGGCCTTTTATGCACGGTCACATGGCCATACGCCCAACAATTTGGTGGTTAGGGGCTAGGTTCCCTAATCGTTCTACAGTTGCGTGTGGTTTTTTGGCTATGTACCTAGTGCTAGGTTTTGTCACAGATATGAGCGCAGAGGCTAGGTTGGACAGAAAGAGGTGCATTTTGGGGAACCAGAGACAACAAGCTTGAAGGAGGAAAATGGCAAGAGGCTAACTTCTTCATTTTTTGGCCAAATGAGGTGTTGAAAAAACCCAGCTAGGGGTTTTTGGATGTTTTGAATTCATTGGCACTATTTTCAAATCCATTTGGAGACTTCTTTTGTAGGTTTTACACCATTTAAGTTTTAGGGAGCTCCAGGGAGCTTGAAGCCCCCATTGATGGAGGCCATGCACAAATAATCCCAAGTCTGGTTTTTGTGACTGAATAGACATTTTCGGCTAATTGTTATGCTTTGAACACATTGAGATAGGTTGCAGAGGCATATGAAGACTTTTACAGTTGTTTTTTCCACAAGGAAGCTCAGGGAAGCTCAAGGCCACATGTAGAAGAGGTCATGCCCAGATGAGCCATGATCCGTTTTCAGAGTTCTATTAGTCATTTTTGGGGTTCTTATGTATTCTGAACCCAATGGTATAGTAAGTAAATCCATTGGAGTTGAGTAGCTACTTGTAAAATAATATTTGACAAACTAATCCCATAGAGCTTAGTCCATTGATGGAGACTCAAGGAGATGTAGCCCAGTTGGGGGTGAACTCCTTTATCATCTTGTTATTGTTGTGAGTTTGTTGGTTTATTTGTTGCAAGTTATGTTTATTGTTTATTTGTTTAAAACACATATTTAAATTTTTAAAGACCTCACACATAAACATTTAAAAGAAGCATGACTTTGACACATAAAACCTCTTGCATATATAAGACATTGAGCAAGGTCCTAAAAAGTTTATTTTAATGGAGTAGAGGGTGCTTTCATAGAAAAACAAGTCAGCCCCCTATTTTCATATTACTGAGACAGTGTTTGTCTTGTCTCCTTCATTTTTCTGCTCAAGGACAACAAAACTCTTACACCCAATAGTATAAGTTCTTCCCAACAACTTGTACAGAGTTCCACAATGAACTCCCCTCATCAACACCATTACTCCTCATACCATCTTGTAAGTGTTCTTTTCAAATACAGTTTTCACTCCTGCATCACCCAACTTGCTTATAGATATTAGGCTATTGGCTAGTTTTGGAATGTGTAGAACCTCAGGGAGAGCTATAATCCTTCCATCATTTAGCAGCAACTTAACCCTTCCACGACCCAAGATTTTTGTTGTCGAGTAATCTCCTAGGAATACATCACCACCATCATATTTTTCATATTCAGAGTCCCTGTGAGGAGTCATATGGTATGATGCACCTGATTCGATCAACCATTCATCATGGTCTTCATGTGTACTTGTAGGTAAACATCACCTCCTTCTTCAGTGGAGGTGTTCTCCTCTATGGAATATTTACTATCATATCCATTTGGTTTTTCAACCTTCTTGGACTTGCAATCTTTCTTATAATTCCCTGTGTTATCAACCCATAAGTTATGGAAATCAACTGGTGACTGGGATATTATCTGTCTCTAGTATTTTTGTTGACAAATGATTTTTCATGCTGCAAATAATTTGAGAAAAAGAAAAGAAAAAAGAAAAAAGAAAAAGAAAAAGAGAAAAGAAAAAAGAAAAGAAAAAAGGAAAAAGGAAAAAGGAAAAAGAGGGCATAAAAGAATTGAAATAAAATCCCCATGCAATAATGGTAACTTGGTCCATACCTTTCAAGCATGGCCAATTTATTTTAAATTTGATGTTGATAGGGTAGTGAATGATTTGGCTAAACAGTTTAATCTTAGCCAAAGTGTCTAGGTTAGATTAGTGAATAAAATTGGCCAGACTGTCTAATCCTGGTCAGATAGCCCCAGGGTAGAGTAATTTCTTAACCCAACAATTTAATCTAGGTTAACTGTCATAGGAAGATAGATTAGCATGTAGGTTAGTTGCTTCATTGTTTCACTCCAATAAAACCAGCTCGATGTAAAATGTCACACCATGTCTCAGAAGCCTAGAGGATAAATTGGTCGAAGCCCCTTGGTGTTGTCTATTTAAAAATTTGGGGGAAAAAACCCATAGAATATATTTATACTAAGTTTTCCCCCCAGTGCATATGTTCTCCTCTCCCAGTTTATGCTGCCTGCACATTTCGACGGTCCTAATCGTGACGCTCAAATATACAGTGTACAGAGCATTTCGGACCCCCCCGATCATTCTTCT
>JZKD02S2123163.1:424891-438927 GCA_000966675.3 Picea glauca
TCCCATAATGATGATGTCATCTTATTACATGATTCCTTGATCACATGTATAGACTAGGTATTGAATATATTAATGCCTTTGCTGTGATTGGTTTGTATTGTTGTGATTGGACGACACAAGAGCATCGGAGCAGAGCGAGGAACAACAGATATTAAAGGAGAGCGTTTAAAAGGTATGAACATTATCCATTTCTCTTAGTTCATTCAATAGTTAGATATAGGGAAAGAGTAGTATTATGTTACGGTTTGTTCCAGATCCAGGTGGATCTTGGGGAGATTGGTCTGTGTCCGCACTCATGAATTTATCCTTAAACACACTGGCAAAGAATTCCTGGACACTCTTCAGCTGGACATCAATATTCAACACGAGATTCGATACATATTCATCACTAAGCCCACATTCGCCAAATATACGAAAATGGACAAAGTGTATCAGAGACTGCTCAAAGTCACTGTGCCTAGTCATCTAAGATGGGAGGAACTTTGCGATCTGCTTGATTAGTATATGATTTGTCCAGGTCCAGTCACCTATCTAGTCAAATGAGGTCATGCAAAGGCTTCATCAACGGTCTACCCAGAATTTCCGCGTGCAACTGCACCAAGTCATCAATCAGTTTGATTAGTTAAATTAGTTAGGCTAAAAATAGAATGAGCACGTCCTGATCAGTTATGATAGGAACGTTTGTAATTTGAGTTATAAATACTTCACCTTTCGAAGTATTGAGGGTTGTTGATCTTCACACCCTGACGCTATCAGACTATATCATTGGTGAAGAGATCTACCATTAATAAAAAGGAGGCACTTTTATAGGATTCTTGCGTGTATTCACTGGTGATGTTTATTATCTAAGTTGAATGTTATTCTTGCTTTGTGGTCATATCATTTTCTGAAACTAATCTTTAAGAGTAACGAATGTTGCAGGATTTATCTCAGATACCCTGTTTCTGACTCGAAATATTTTAGTGTTTATCTTCTGATGTTTTCAAATAAGAAATTCTTAAATGCTTCTTAGTTGAATTTATCTTTCTCATCTTTTCTTTTGTCCATCATTTAAGCTACTAAAAGATCCAGTGAGTATATTATCTCGCCCTGTGGAAGTATTCCTTCACGTTTCTGGTTTGTTTCTCAAGTTATAAAAAACACAGACACCATAGCCCAATGGAGGTGTAGACTGTCTCAACCAATTCAAAAAACACTTTGACAACAAAACCTACCTATTTCTTTACCTAGCCTAATATCTAAAATTGAAAAGATAGCTAAATCATATAGAGAGATCCCTCTCTGAAGCTGGAAGGGCTAGATCCCAGCTTTAAAAGTGGTTGGATAAAGTTACCTTTGTAGATTTCTTTTGTTTCAACCTCTAGGAAATTTACCAAGTGCTAACATAATGGCAACTCCACTGGGGAGGAACTAAAAATTGATAATTTCACGTTTTCTTTCCCCTAAAAAGAACGTTCAAATTTGAAAAGAAAATAACGTTTAGAGGTTGATCAAACTTTGTACATATTATTTTCAGACCTGCAAAATTAAAAAATATATATATAAAAAACCAAAAAGAGTTCTGGCTCCCAAGAAAGTTCATACTCGATCTCATCCAAACCCAGAACCTACGATAGTGATAGATAACCCCGAACAGTTTCTCAAGCGAAAGACCTTAGCTGCTGGTTCAGTGAGTCATATTCCCCTTCATAAGTTTCCTTCCTTTTTAGAGAAGTCGGTTTCCTCTCAAAACTCTGACCTTGAAACTTTTCCACAGCGAAGCCTGGTTAGAACACGGTTCGACAGTTTTGTGACTGAAATCATATTTGACCCAACTGCATTGCAACCCCGAACCCCCAAAGTTCAGTCTCCCATGACTAAACCTCAAATCACTCCCTCAGCACTATCCAGTCCCTCCTCGTCCTTGTCTTCAGTCGCTACCTCGCCAACCATCCAGGTTGTCATCCCACCTCCTCCACCCATCATGGCAGCTCGATATGCTCCTCTGGTGTTGGTTGCACCGCTACATGCCATGCCCCAAGACTATCAAACTAGACTCCCACAGTTCTATGCAACGGGACCTTTAAACGCCCAACAACATGTTGACAAAATGAATGATTATTTTGACCTGCAAGAAGTTGATGAGGCTGACATTCAAATGAGATTGTTTGCCCAAAGTTTGACAGGTGACGTCAAAAAATGGTTCAAATATTTACCTGCCGCCTCAGTCCCTGACATTGTTGCGTTCCAAATGAGTTTTCTTGACAGATGGGAGGTAAAGAAAAACCCTCTCCAAATAATGTCAAAATACGAGAATATAAGAAGAAATCAAGGTGAGACGGTACAAGATTACTGCACCCGTTTCAACAACCTGTACAATGCAATCCCAACTGAAATCAAACCTCCATAGGGTCTGGCATTGAATAAATTCCCTGATGGATTTGATGCTGACATGTCATACCAACTAAGAGAAAGAAATTATGCCACCCTGGAGGACATGCAGAAAAGTGATATAAGTTTGGAGGCCAATCTATTGGCAAAAAGGGCACGACAGAGGTCAGAAAGGAGAGTCACAATTAAAGAAGAACCTTCCACGTCGAACACAGATTCCAAATTGGATTCTTTGGCCAGAACAATGGAACTAATGTTGGAAATATTGACTGTGTCAAACAGAAATCCTCCAAGAGACAACACACCTGCTCCTCAGGTTTGAAACCCCAATTTCAGGAGAAACCCTCCTCAAATCAGACAGAGAGATCCTAGGGATCAAAGAGAGAAGAGGGGCCCAAATCAGCAGATTAGACCTCCCCTGCAAGAAAACTATGATGATGAAGGGGGGAAAGTGATTGAGGAATTGGAGGACACTCACATCAACCTCATGGGCATTCACGACAACGAAGCTATATTCCTTACCCAAGAAGAGCAGGAACTTTTTCTTCTAATTCAAATGAAAGTATGTGAAGAATCTGAAGATGCAGAACAACAAGCCTTTGAAAATTCTATTTTGTAGATACACCGTTAGTACAATCTGCAGAGTAAGAAGACAGAGGGGAATTCCCCGAAAAAGACGACTGAAACACAGAAGGTGGTTGAGACCAAGAATACCCCTGAGCCATCTACTGAGAAGACTCCTGAGAATACTACTTCTAAGAAGATTCCTGAGAAGAGTAAAGCCGATGCTCCCGTGAAGAAAAACCTCACCATTCTAAAAAGGCCATCACAGCCCGAGGTTTCACCTATTAATCCACCGAGTACTTCTGAGCAGAAGAATTTGGTGGACAAACCAGAAATGATGAGCCAAGGCAGATCTCCTACACCCTTTAGCCTGGAGGGGGAGTTGGCCAAAATAAAAATTCCCATCCCACTTATAGAGTTGATGAACAGAGGTGGTTATCATTCACAGGTGATTAAATCATTGGCCATTGAACCTGACATAGGCACGAAGGCCTTAACCATTGGATCAGCAAGTCATTCAGACATTCTGAACCTTACTGATGATCGACCCGAGATTCTTTTCAGACCTGAAGTATATGGTCGAGATGATACTGGTGAGGTCGCTCCTTTTTACATCAGTCTGAACATACACGACTTGATCTTGCATAACGCTATGCTGGATTCGGGTGCCTCCCACAATCTGATGCCTTAAGTAGTAATGGAAAAGCTGGGACTGGAGGTCACCAGACCATACAAGGATTTACACTCATTCAACTCCAACAAAGTTAAATGTATTGGTTTGATCAAGGACCTATGCATCACCTTGGTTCAGATTCCTGCGAAGAGCATGGTAATGGATGTGGTGGTTGCAGACATCCTGCCGAAGTATGGAATTTTGCTATCCCGGTCTTGGGGGGATAAGTTGAAATGAACCCTGCAGCTGGATATGTCTTACGCCACTATCCCAGTGTTTGGGAAACATAGGAGGCTATACAGAGAAACATCGATGAAGTACATGGTCAGTAGCCAAGAAAAACCACACAATTATCCCCTTTACTCTATGCATTCCTATTTAGATTCATTCATCTTGTACAATGATGGTGATACAGAAGAGCAAGATACTCAATTGATGGAAGACACATCTAGTCAATATGAAAGCCAAGAAAGCATTGAGGTAACAAAGATGAAGAACGTGATAACTGAAGAGTTACCTGTTGATTTCTAGAGCATGGATTTTGATGGAGCTGTGAGTAAAGAAGGAGCAGGAGCTAGAGTCTGGCTGCATAATCACATAAACAAGTATTCAGAAAACCATTCTTACAAATTAAATTTCCAATGTACTAATAATATTGCTGAGTATGAAGCTTTTGAAAAAAGTTGGTGCTAAGAAGATAATGGTAAGAGGTGATTCTGAATTGATAATTAAGCAGATCAAAGGTGAGTATGCTGCTAAACACCCACGTCTTAGAGCTTATAGGAATGTTGTTCTTGATTCCTTGAAATTTTTTTACTGAAATTAACTTGCAGGTAATGCCGAGGGGACAAAATATTCTGGCCGACGGATTGGCTACATCAGAAGCCACCTGTAAGATTCCTTTCCGCCTGACTTGCCCATATACTCTTGAGGTGAAATGCTGACCTACAGTTCCCGACAATATCAGGTACTGGCAAGTGTTTGGTAATGATGATCAGATCGAAGAATTTCTGCAATGTAAAAACGACTTTGAATGTACAAATATAGATTTAGAGAACGAAGATGAAAATGTAAATAGTTCTGATTTTGAAATTGATAGTGTAAATACCATAGATTTAGGAGAATTAGGTGATGATGATTTGGATGCTGACATTTTACAGTTGAAAAGCAATGTTTTACCTAGAGGCTTAGTTCCTTTATAGGACTTGTTCGATTCTAACGACGTAGCCAAAAAACCAAAAATCGAAGCCCATGGACAAGATGTAGAAGATTGTAATATAGGGACTGAAGAGAAACCTAGGATGGTCAAACTGTCCAAATCATTACCCCCAGAACAAAATCTCAAATACAATGAGCTCTTCAAAGAATATTCAGATGTTTTTGCCTGGGGCTATGAAGATTTGAAAGCCTATGATACCAGCATCATACAACATAGGATTCCAATAAAAGAAGACCAAAAACCATTTAGGGAGAAACTTAGGAGGATAAATCCCAAGTTGCTCCCTTTGATAGAAAAAGAAATCAAGAAAATGTAAGATGCCAAGATCATAGTTCCGCTATGTTTCTCCAAGTGGGTCTCTAATTTGGTCCCTACACGTAAGAAAACCGGGGAAATCAGACTCTGCATAGATTTTCGAAATCTGAATAAAGTCTCCCTGAAAGATAATTACCCCTTGCCGAAAATGGACCACATCCTGCAAAGGGTGATCGGGTCCAGTTGAATTTCTCTACTGGATGGTTTCTCGGGTTACAATCAAGTCTTAGTTCACCCGGACGACCAAGACAAAACTGCCTTCACCACACCATGGGGCACTTTCATGTATGTGAAAATGCCTTTTGGTCTGATGAACGCAGGAGCCACATTCCAGAGGGAGATGGATATCGCCTTCATGGAAGAATCAGGTAAGTTTATTGTCATCTATTTAGACGATGTGACTGTGTTTTCCCAATCTGATGACGAACACCTAAGGCACCTCAGACGAGTCTTCGAGAAGTGTAGGAGGTTTGGGATTTCTTTAAATCCTAAGAAGATTCTTTTCGGGTTAGAAGAAGGAAAACTACTGGGACACATCATCTCCAAAGATGGAATCAAAATAGACCCTAGCAGAATTGAGGCTATACAAAATTTAGAACATCCAAGAAATCTCAAAGAACTACATTCTTGTATCAGAAGAATAAACTTCCTACGAATATTCATTCCCAATCTGGCATAACTCCTCAGGAACATTACGAACATGCTTAAAAAGGACGTAAAAATAAAATGGGACTCTGAGTCCAGACAATCTTTCGAACAAGTCAAACGAGCACTCACAGAAGCCCCTATTTTGATTAGTCCAGATTTTACTAAGGATTTCTATCTCTTTTCTTTCACCTCTGAACATACTATAGCAGCGGTATTACTACAGAAGAATAGTGAAGGGTATGAACAGCCCATAGCTTTCTTTAGCAAAGCGTTAAGGGATTCTGCTCTGAATTACAAGATAATGGAGAAACAAGATTTTGCCTTGGTAAAAGACATAAAAGACTTTAGGGTCTACATTCTCCATTCCCACACCATAGCTTATGTTCTGAACGTGGTAGTAAAGGACATCTTGACACAGGACAATCCGGATGGAAGAAGGGGAAAATGGATTGTTGTCATTTTAGAATACATTATAGAGATTAAGCCCACTAAACTTATCAAAGGTCAAGGCCTTGCTAAATTAATGGTTGAATCTAACTTTCATGCTCTTGACATTAATTTTCTAGATGTAGCAGATGAATAGGATGAGATGGTGAATCCAAATGTGAGAGAGGTATTTCTCAACTCTCCATGGTATGCAAAACTTATATTCGTTTTACAAAATTTACAAGCTCCCCCTGGTTTGACTAAGACTAAAGCTAGATTTTTAAAGTTGAAAGCTTTGAAATTTTGTATTCTAGAAGGAAATTTGTATTCGAAAGATCCCGCAGGCATTATGTTAAATTGTTTACTGAAAGATGAAGCTGATAAAGTGTTGCAAGAGTTTCATGCAGGATAATGTGGTGGCCATTTGAACTGGAAGGTCACAACCAACAAAATACTCAAAGCTGGATTCTACTGGCCCACCCTATTTGTCGATGTGCATCAGAAGGTAACAGCATGTCACCAGTGTCAACTGTTTGAAGGAAAAAGGAAACTCCTTCCTTTACCTCTGAAACCAATCTCAGTTGAAGCCCCTTTTCAGCAATGGGGGCTCGACTTCATTGAAGAAATACACCCCCCTTCTTCAAGCCAACACAGGTGGATTCTTACTACCACCGATTATTTTACAAAATAGATCGAGGAAGTACCAAGCAGGCAAGCCACTGACTCTGTTATTATCAAATTCCTTGAAAATAATATTTTATCTCTTTTTGGTTGTCCTAGAAAGATTATAACTGACAATGCAGTTGCCTTTCGGTCGAAGAAACTCATAGATTTCTGCAACCAGTATCACATTGGTTTGGGGCATTCCACAGCCTACTACCCTCAGGGGAATGGGTTGGTGGAATCCTCAAAAAAAACTTTGGTAAATATCATCAAGAAAACATTGCAGGAAAACAAGAAATCATGGCACAACAGGTTGGTGTTTGCATTATGGGATGACAGAATAACCACCAAAAGGTCAATTGGTATGTCACCATACCAGTTGGTATATGGTACAGAGGTAGTTTTCCCCACTTCTTTAGGAGTCCCTATCATGAAGTTTCTTCAAGATGTACAATCTGAGCCAAATGACTCACAGAAAAGGATCAACCAAATGATCCATTTGCAACAGACTAGGGAAGAAGTTTTCAACAAGACTGAGGTAGTCCAAGGAAACATCAAGAAGATCTTTGACAAGAGAACCAAGGAAGATGATTTTGAATTAGGAGATTTGGTGCTGAAATGGGATGCCAGAAATGAAGACAAGGGAAAGCATGGAAAATTTGACAATCTGTGGACAGGTCCATACATGATCCAAGCTTTCAGGGGAAACAATACTTTCTTTCTAAACAATGTTGATGGGTCAGATCTGCCAGGAGCACCTGTGAATGGCAGAATGTTGAAACATTATGTACCACTTCAGTAAGAGATTGGAGTTTCCACTCTCCATTGTATATACCAGTTTAAGTTTCATTTTTCACTTGCATTTTCTGAGTGAAGAACATCATACAGTTGGTTGAAGCCCGAAGAGAAGGCCCTAAGCTATTGACCATTGTTTTTCCAATTTTTGAGAATAAAACCAACGAAGGCTACTAGGCAGAAATTTTTAGCACTACAGGAAACAAGATTCTTGGCACTTCACAGGGAAAGTACCATCCCCAGGTGGAGCCACTGTTATCAACCAATAAGTTATGGGAATCGACTTGTGACTGGGATATTATCTGTCTCTAGTATTTTTGTTGACAAATGATTTTTCATGCTGCAAATAATTTAAGAAAATAAAAAAAAAAAAAGAAAAAAAAAAAAAGAGAAAAGAAAAAAGGAAAAAGAGGGCATAAAAGAATTGAAATAAAAGCCCCATGAAATAATGGTAACTTGGTCCATACCTTTCAAGCATGGCCAAGTTCTTTTAAATTTAATGTTGATAGGGTAGTGAATGATTTGGCTAAACAATTTAATCTTAGCCAAAGTGTCTAGGTTAGATTAGTGAATAAATCTGGCCACACTGTCTAATCCTGGTCAAATAGCCCCACGGTAGAGTAATTTATTAACCCAACAGTTTAATCTAGGTTAACTGTCATAGGAAGATAGGTTAGCATGTAGGTTAGTTGCTTCACTGTTTCACTCCAATAAAACCAACTCGATGTAAAATGTAACACCATGTCTCAAAAGCCTAGAGGATAGTTTGGTGTTGTCTATTTAAAAATTTGGGGGAAAAAACCCATAAAATGTATTTATCCTAAGTTTCCCCCCCAACGCATATGTTCTCCGCTCCCAGTTTATGTTGCTTACACATTTCGATGGTCCTGATCACGACGCTCAAATATACGGTGTACAAATCATTCTGGACCACCCCAACCATTCTGCTTTTAACCAGGGGGGGGGTCCGTAATCGGAAATAAGACTTGTGCACATTCGGACGGCCTAGAGAGGAGCGTTTAAATCAACGATCCATATTTTATTCTGGACCCCCCGGTCCGTTCTACCTTTAATTCAGGGGGGGGTCCGGAATGAATAATAAACAGCGTGCTAAGATCTGCGGCAAGGAAAAGGGTGCGTAGATCAACAGCCCTAATTGGATTTCGGACCCCCCCTGATGATCTGCTTTTAACTGAGAAGGGGGGGGTCCAGAAAGGTTTTTCCCTCTAGCGAGCCCCTAGTCATACGTGGCATCAACCTATTGGTCCTGAAGTTGCATCACCATCTGCTATCTGACAGCTCCTATCACTCATGGACGTCATCCTCCACTTCTTCCACTTGCTCCCGAGTTATGTCACATCCCATAACTGTTGTTAGTCCCCTACTCGTTTTCACTCATGAACAACCCCTTATTGTGACTTTCACCTCCAATCCCTAGCACCCACGTCACTCGTCCGTATGTTTTGGGCCACCGTCACCTACCACCTCACCCCCAAGTGGCCCATTGTCCATTTATTACTGGATAACATACCCATTATCCTGCTGATCTGTCTCCTGCGTCCAACCGACCCCAGTTTTAAATAAAATTACCGTTCTCCCCCATTTTCGTTGTTCACTCATCGCACCAGAAAATCTTATAGCCAGCCCCTCCGTTACATCCCGTCGCCTTCATCCACAGTCAGTCGACCCCACTAACTTCGTGTTTATTGTAGGTATTATTGCAGAGATGGCACCAAAGCCAAGACAAGAAAAAGGAGAGGAGAATCCTTTTCTCCCGCCTCCTGTCGACCTGGACAAGATTTCGTTGGTCGACAAGGATAGATTGATCATAGATAACAAATGATATTTCGATTTCTCATAACTCCAGTCATGGCTTAGGGAGGTTTTCCTGGACGAGAGCGATGAAATTGGACTCTGGGAGTCCAATTTTTCCCTTTACCTCTTTCCCCAGATCCACCATTTTCTCGAGTTTGCACTTAAATGTCAAGCTCACTATATTCCTGAACAAAGAGTCGCCATCTCCTCTTCCAGAGACACCCTCTTCCTCATGATGCCCGAAGACATAGACCAGATGATGCAAATTCCCTGTGCCGAATCTGCATCTCCTTTCAACCTAGAAATCCTTACTCAGTTATATCAGAATATGAATTTTCCCTAGAGAGCTCAAATATTCAAGCTTTTCCTTCCCACCTCTGCTCAATTCCCTTCCACAAAACCCCCTTACCCGTCGTCCATGTTCTCCACTAAGGGAAAAGAAGTCATTTCCTCCCTTTGTGCCCTGCTAGATTACTATTCCGACCAGTGGGTAGATGAGCCCATTCTGGGTTTTATTTCCATTTTCTCCAATGATGAAAAACCCAAAACACAGTTTGATTACAGCACCTTCTTGGCTGACAATATTCACGAACACTTCATGAATTTTGGCACGGAAGGCATGTTCATATACTCTTCTATATTGGCATACATGCTTGTTTACTTTCAAGAAGATAAATTTAGTTTCTCCATGCAGAAGATGGATGCAGATGGAAGGCCTCAGCCAGTCACAGCATGGACCTCTTTGCTGAAGCACAACTCCACAGAGTATAGCTTCAAGGATTTAATCGATATTTTCTACCACCCTATTCTAAGTATGTTGAGCGGCAGGCCCGAGCCTCGAATAAACGACGAAGTCCAGAGAATCTTGCACCTCTCGGACAACACAAAGATCGGGGATTGGTACCTATATCAGAACCACACCGAGATCAGAGTATTCGGATGTGATTTGTCACCCTACAAGCTGCCCAAATATTTGTCAGTAAGAATCTTTGCATTAGAGTATATTAGACAAATCATGAATTCAGATGACATTCATTTTGTATCTTTGAAGAAAAAGAAGCAGCTTAGAATCAAGGGGCAGATTGGCTCCTTCATCTGCAACAGTCCTGGCGCCGGGGAAGAATCTGACCGGATGCTGAGAGAGATGAAGTTTTTCTTAAGCTTCCCATGGCACTATGATCCATACGCGATCATCTCAGAAATGCGGGTGAAGAACAAAAATATCCCGTACGTTCACGAAGCTAAGCCCGAGATTGAGAAATTCGCTAATCAGATGGTGTGGGTGCCTGAGACCTTGGTTGAAGTGGAACAACAGGTTCCCCCTACCACTGTACCACCAACTTCCACACCAAAATTCCCTAAGGAAAAAAGGCCTCGACAAGAATCATCTCTGCCTGTCATGGAGGTGTCATCTAAAGAGTTCCAGTTACATACCAAGAGGCCCAAGACAACCACAGTTCCCAGCCCTACTGGGGAGAAAGAGGCCCCGCCTACCACAGTGACTAAGTCTGTCATTCCACCCTTCGGTTCGAGCCTACATAAGGAAATCACCCCAGTTGTGCCGAAGAAATTCACAGACTCCCCACTGGACACTCAGTCGGGAAAGACTAAGCCCATGTTGAGAATTTTCAAAAAGTATGAGTTGATTAAGAAAAAGAATCAGACTCTTACCAGCAATACTTATGCTCAATTTCAGAAGCAAACATTGACTGCACAGCATAGGTTATTCTCTGCATTTGACACAGAAAAGGGAAGGATGCACATGGCCTTCCTCCAAGCGCAGGTACTAGACCCCAAGGTAATCACAGACTACAAGAGGGCCACCTTCGAGTTCTAGATGAAGGACGTGCACCCAGCAGATCAGATGGATTTGCACAAACAGACTGGGGAGATGGTATTCCATACATTTTCACATGCTTCCACTTCTGCAGCAAAATTACAGGTATCATTGAACAATGCTCAGACAGAGCTCAAGCTGGAGAAGATATCATCCTTTGTGAAGGATAATAGAATCAATACTTTGGAGGAGCTGGTACTCAAGATCGGCTATGATCCTTCGAACATTAAATCTATAGAGGAGATGATAAAGAAAAATAATGCAGACATCGCCTCCTTGAGGAAACAACTGAAGCTCCCACCTACAGAAGACTCGCAGGTAAAGGAGATAGCAGAGAAAGAAGGCGAGAAGGATGAAATGCTCAAACTGCTTATGGAGCAGAATGCACAACTCAAAGAAATGGAAGTAGAGATGGAGATATTATTAAAAGAGAAGGAACAGATGAAGCCAATGGAATTGATTCCATTGAGTTCCATTCCGATTTTAGGAGCAAGCATAGCAGTAGTAACAACAATTCCATCTGCAACACCAGTGACATCACAAGAGGGAACAACCGACCTCGCCAAATCCATGGAAAAGATGAACCTGCAAGAGACAGAGATCAGCAGGCTTAAAAAGGAAGTTGAGAACCTCCAGGAACTCAAAACTTCCTTCCAGACCAGTCTCTCCAAAGAAAAGCAGGTAACTGAGCAGCTCAGGAAGGAACTATAGCAGCTCCAAAAGAAAACAGTGGCAGGGAAGACTTTGGCTGAGGTCAAAGAGAATGTATGGATAGACATCACAAAGTCCATAAATGAAATCTGGCCCATGATCCAAATCATGTTTGAGCAGAATGAGTTGGTCCAGAGGAGTAAACAAGCTATTGAGAAGATCAGAGTAGAATTGGGAGATAGACCAACTCAGGCAAATGATATCATCAAATTCCTCAATTCTAAGACCAGACAAGAGCTAGAAGAGTTCAAGATCGAGGACAGAACAGAGACCATCCTTGAGGTCAAAAGAGTTTTGACACAGAGAGGATTAATTCTTCAACTGGAAGAAAAAGTTCAGAGCATGCAACAGGGAGTACAAAGGTTCTTCAGCAAAATCGAGGCTCTCCAGAAGAAAGGTCTCCCCAGTCTGAAGGTTATTAATGATAAACTAATGACACTCCCAGATTACAAAAAGAGACTATTTGAAGTGTCTAAGGACAGTTCAAAGTTTGCTGGCATACAAGGGAGCATCATTGGCAAATCATTACTGGACGCTCTTTAGTTGGACATCAGTATCCAACCCTATATTCGATACATATTCCTCACTAAGCCCACATTCACCAAATATACGGAAATGGACGAAGTGTATCGGAGACTGCTCAAAGTCACTGTGCCTAGTCATCTCAGATGGGAGGAACTCTGCGATCTGCTCGATTAGCAGATGAGTTGTCCAGGTCCAGTCACCTATCTAGTCATATGAGGTCGTGCAAAGTCTTCATCAATGGTCTACCCAGAATTTCCGTGTGCAATTGCACCAAGTCATCAATCAGTTTGATTAGTTAAATTAGTTAGGCTAAAAATAGAATGAGCACGTCCTGATCGGTTATGACAGGAATGTTTGTAATTTGAGTTATAAATACTTCACCTTTCGAAGTATTGAGGCTTGTTGATCTTCACACCCTGACGCTATCAGACTGTATCATTGGTGAAGAGATATGCCATTAATAAAAAGGAGGCACTTTTACAGGATTCTTGCGTGTATTCACTGGTGATGTTTATTCTCTAAGTTGAATGTTATTCTTGCTTTGTGGTCATATTTTTTTCTGAAACTAATCTTTAAGAGTAATGAATGTTGCAGGATTTATCTCGGATACTTGTTTCCGACTCGAAATATTTTAGTGTTTATCTTCTGATGTTTTCAAATAAGAAATTCTTAAATGCTTCTTAGTTGAATTTATCTTTCTCATCTTTTCTTTTGTCCATCATTTAAGCTACTAAAAGATCCATTGAGTATATTATCTCGCCCTGTGGAAGTATTCCTTCACATTTCTGGTTTGTATCTCAAGTTTATTATAACACAGACCCCATAGCCCAATGGAGGTGTAGATTGTCTCAACCAATTCAAAAAACACTTTGACAACAAAACCTACTTATTTCTTTACCTAGCCTAATATCTAAAATTGAAAACATAGCTAAATCATATAGAGAGATCCCTCTCTGAAGATGGAAGGGATAGATCCCAGCTTTAAAAGTGATTGGATAAAGTTACCTTTGTAGATTTCTTCTGTTTCAACCTCTAGGAAATTTACCAAGTGCTAACACCCTGTTTTACCACATTTCTAGCATTTCCTCAAAGATTTTACTGGAGACTTAGATCTACTTGTAGATTTAGATCTCCATCCTGAAGGCTTAACAGGGTTCTTATCTTGGGTATGCCCTCTTACAAATAAATCATCTGTGTTGTGACCATCCATGCTTTTTCGCCTCATCTCTTCAGATAACAAGGATGCAACTACATCCTCATACTTCAATGTAGATTGGATGGTACTACCTATTTCTACAACCAAATTATCCCAAGAGTCTGAAAAAGAAAATAACGAAGTAATACACTTATCTTCTTATGAAATCGTAATATTAATAGATCCAAGTTGACTTACCAGAGTATTAAAGGAATTTAGATGTTCTGTCACAGAATCTCCATCTTCCATCCTAAGATGATACAGCTTCTTTCGAAGAAAC
>JZKD02S2123163.1:438977-449818 GCA_000966675.3 Picea glauca
TTGTCCCAATCTTCCTTCGACATACCAGTAGCTGGTGTACTAGTAGTTTGTGTACTAGTAGGTTGTGTACCAATAGCCTGTGTGCTAGTAGACGGTGTACCAGTAGGCTGTGTACCAGGATCCACAGCGATCCATTGTTCTTTGTATACAAGAAGGTCCTCCATCTTGAGATTCCATAGCTCAAAGTTTTTACCATTGAACTACTCTATCTCGATTCTAGATGAGCTTGCCATTCTGCTTTCTTTTCTCGAATCTCCACTGCAAAAGATCCCACTAAACCCAGGTTTGTCACAGACCCAAGATAAACTTGATCTATCAAGACCGAGCCAAACCCTCAACAACAAAGGCGTCCCTATGAAGCCAAAAATGAGCTATGATACCACATGTAAGTTTTAAACCTGTGAAGTAAGAAATGCATATAGATTCTTAAGAAAGACAGAAATTAATCAATGTCTCATACACATAGTACACAGAGATTTTATAATGAAAACCCTCAACCGAGAAAACCTTTCTTATATTCATTATATCGAATTTCACCATTCACCATACAATATATACAATGTTTTTAGGTATTACAAAGATACCAAAATCCTAATCCCTTAATCTGGTATTAATTTACAAACTCGCTAAAAATAGAAAAAACCGCCCAAAAACAAATTTTGGGGCGTTTCCCCGAACCCCGTCACCCCCCTAGGAAAGTGCTCAGTGCACACAGAAGAGCACTAGTGAGAGGGATCGTTAGATGCAGTTGTCATATATGACGTACCCACACACACACATGCAAAGAATATAACACATACCCAACAATACTAATCTACCTCCATAAAAAACATAATTTAGATATTCAGCATCAAAAATCAATCACAGGATGGATTCTTTCTAAGGTTTGGGTGACCCAAGGAGGCACACACAGAACAATTGGAGTTCAGCCTTTGACCCTTCATAGGTGTCTCCTTGCCTTATGGTATAGGAATGCTTGAGTGGGAGGATTTTGGCACCCTAATTCATAACTTTCTAAGTTTCAAGTGAGAAAATGATGATGGGGAGTTATTTGGATCCCTATCCCCAAAATCGTAACTTATACTACCAAATTATTTTGTGTTCCTCCTATGGAGTTTATAAAGTGGATTGATTATGGTTGTTTTCAGAATATGAAAGAGGGTTATGAAGTTGGGGTCATGGACCAATTTCATTCTTTATGATGGTGTGCACAATGACCTTTTTCTAAACAAATTAATCTCACAATAGTTTCAAGTATCTAGCAAAAAGGTTTTTGAATGAGTGAGAGTGTGTGTAAGGAGTGGTGATGGTGAAACATGTTTTTGATAAATTAAATTGAATATTTTAACATGATGGACATAATGTGGTCCTTTACTTATATTGTTTATATAACTTACTAGTTTTTTTCAAATTGACCCTTGCAAACGAAAGGAAATCCAAAGTTATCATGGCGGATATGATAATCCTTCCTTGGACCCTTTATCTTCCCAAGGCATTTTGTAATCTAGAAAACTTGAAACTAGTCCTAGATTGTGAGCATATGGGCATGTGTGGGCTCTTAAAATTTATTTAAAATCCTTAGGTGGATTACTCTACCAATTGAAAATTATCCTAGAATTGTATGCATGTGGGCATATGGGCCCTTACAACTCTTCTTAAGATTAATTTTCAACAAGTTAAGATGATTGGCCTCTTTTTGACAGTGATTTGATTTATCAAAGGAGATGGAGAATTTTCTAAGAAACCTCTTTTTCGGATTTCGAAGATCACACTAAGGTGTGATGAAAGAGCATACTCCAATATTGGTTTAGATGGTCTTCTAGTCATGGTTTATTGTGATGACTTTGTAAAGGAATGAAATCTTTGTTCTGGAATTCAAATGCCAAGGCCCAAAAAACTTTTAAGCTATCCATGTTGCAACCAAGGAAATAAAAGATATTATGGTTCCTTTTAATCTCCCTAATTATCTATGTTTGATGTGGGGTTTATGTATGCAATAATGAGATCTCATCTTTCTTGTACTGGCTTTTACAAAGTTCTAAAATAAAATCTAAACTACTGAGTTGAAGTGGTCAAATCAAGCCTTACAATTTTGCAAAATTAAGACAAGTGTGCAACAGAATCAGAAACAGTCGTGCATGGTATGCAGACTACACAGTTGGAGAGTTCCGACAGAGCACGAGTGTGCGTAGACCATGCATATCTTCGTCCCAAACTTGTGTGCATGCACAGAAGTTGGCGGGATGAAAACTTTGAAAACTTTCTCTTATTGTGGGGTGAAATCCTACTCTCAAAGGGAGAGATTAGGTCAGTTTTGACCCGTGCACATGAAAACAAGTGTTAGAAACATAGGATCACGGAGATATAAAATAAAACTAATGCCTAAATAAAACAAAAAAGATACAAAATACAATAGAGACACATATATATTAGGGATGATTTCAGGGGCTAAATTTCGCTCATGAGCTAATTTTCTATGGTTTTCCAAAAACAAGATTCGCTATTTTAAAAATGATTCGCCCAAATTCTATAGGATAAAATTATTTTACCTTAAAAATCGCCAAAAATTTATAAAAACTATATAAAATCCTTAGAAATTTGAATATTTTTACAAAAATATCGCCAAACCTTTATATTTGGCATATGAAGGATTAGTAAGATTCGCCAAGGTTTCTACATTGTAAAATAAATTTCCCTTCTTAAAATCATCCTTGATATATATGTGGTTCACCCAGTGTGGGCTACGTCCACCAGAGAAATTGCTAGGTCCTTCCTTTATTAGTATCCAACAAATGAAGGGATACAACTGTTATTGGATAATATCGGTAAATGTAGACATAAACAGATCTCCCTAGATCCACCTAGATCTAGAACAAAACAAGACAGGGCATGGCGCTTTTTCTAAGCTCTAATCATTGAATCTATTATCAAAGAAAGGATGTGTGACATACCTTTGAGTATCACTTCCTTATGTATTTGTTTCCCCTTCTTTGCTCCGGTGCTCTTGTGGTATTGATCCTAAAATGAAACACAAACCAACCAAAGTGAAATCAATAATAGTATATTCAATTAAGACTTATACATGCGATTGTTATAGAGAAATCCCCTTGCGGTCAAGTGGATTCTCTCTTGGATACTAGACCACTATGACCAAGACAGAAAATGTTATTGTGGACACTGACATTCCTTTTAGATCTAATTAAGCTAATGTATGAAGAGGTAGAAGAAAAGTGTACCTTTTTAATGGTGTTTGTCCTCACATAGTCCAAGTTGAGCTTCAATCCTAAGCTCCTCAATAAGTCCTATAGAACAAACAAATATACAACAAACTTCAGATTCTACTCAGATTAACTCAAAAATAGAACTATCTACTGGAGACAAGTTCATGGAATGTATGCAAACTTTAAAGGAAACAGGCCAAGCATAGATCTATATTAATGAGAACAGAGTGGTGCTTACAACCATGAATGTAGTGTAGAAGTTTCACCAAGCTCCCTTTTTCCAGACCCTTGCTCAAATAATCCACATAGAATGTTGATGCTTCAATGATATCTCCCTCATGAGATCATAAGTTTGATATTTCACAATTTATCTATCTCCATTTCAATACCACTCATGAGATCATAAGTTAGGTGCTTCTCTCAAACTCTATCTTGTGTCAATACCACTCATGATATCATAAGTTTGGTATCTCTATTTCTCCATCTATATTTCACCATGAGAAGGCCTCCTTACATAATCATGGAGAGACCCAACCACTTGAGAGATCTTTGGGATAAGTTGAGGATTCCTCTCCTTCAGTTGTGTATCTTCCCTAAAATCACACCTTGACCTTTAGTTGTGTATCTTCCCTAATTTATCTCAACAAACCAAAATTTTCTCAGAAAGGGCAGCGCTCCCCCAAAAGGGTGTATAGAGAATTGCAACTCTCCCCCAAAGAAGGCTAGGGAGCATCAGTGCTCCCTGATAGTGTATAGGGGAGCGTTGCCTTCCAAAAAATCATTTTTAAGTGCTTTTCTTCATGGCAAATGCTTTTCACTCCTCATCAAATAATTTCTCCTTCTTAAACCAGTCTTTGAAGGTGTCTTAAGTGTCCTTATGATGTCTGGACAAAGATATCTTGGTGAAGTTGATGCACCTACATCCATGGTTGTAAGCATATCACTTTGTTTTCATTAGTATAAATCTATGCTTGGCCTGTTTCCTTTCAAGTTTGTGTACATTTCATGAACTTGTTTCTTTTATAGATTCATTATGAAGATAATCATGGTAGAGTAGGAAGTGTCATTTTTATTTCTCATTGTACCATAGGACCTTCTAAAGAACTTGGAGATCAAGATCAACCTAGATCGAGCAAGGACAACGTCGGTAAAAAGGTATTTACTATTCTTACTTCCTCTTATTCGATAGTTTATCTTTATGAAAAGCAATGTCAGTGTCCACAATAGAACTTTCTGTCTTGGAGTTAGGGGTCTAGCATCCAAGAGGAAATCCACTTGTCTACAGGGGGATTCTCCTGGAACAGAAATTGGCGACTCCACTAGGGAGGGACCTTTGATTTTTTCCATCCTATATATTGTTTGAATTTTGCTCATTTTTTATCTTATTCATACTGTGTTTTTTATTCTTAGATTTGTTGATTGACCCTTCACTTCATCCCATACACTTTGGATTTCTAAACTTTCTTGATTTTTTGGATTTTTGGATATTTTTTTGAACTTTAGAAGCCTAGCACTCCCCTTCCCTTGCTACCAGAGCGTTGGTGCTCCCTGCCAAGCCTTCACAGAGAGTTGCAACATTCTGGTTCCCCTGACACCAGAGCGCTACCCTCTTGTTGTTAAAACTCTTGCAGGAGTTTAGTCTCTGAGTCCATTTTTTCTTGTTTTCACTTGCTTGGAGTTCTTACAGCCTTAGTGTATCCTTGTTTAGGTCTCCAACACCTTGATTCCTAATAATTCACGATGCTTTTGTTTGTATTTTTTGGCATTTTTCCTTACCTTGAAATAACTCTTTGTCTTTGACGATTTAGAGTCAATTTGTCGCTTTCTTCTCATTTATCTGATTGAGTTAAAACTTTTTGTAATGAGATTCAAAGGTATTTTGTACTTTTCCTTTCGATATTTGTGGTCTTTTTCCCAAGAAATTCCTGGTTGTTCATCATCCATTAACCATCTCCTACCTTCGCTAGCAAATTACCCAATTTTCAAGCATTATGGGTGAGATTTTGCCTGGTTTTTGGCTATTTTTCGGCATTTCTGGGAGCACCACTGCCCCCCTATAGCCGATACCAGAGTGTCATCACTCCCCTACATTGTTTTAGGGGGCATTGCAACAATCTGTGAACCCTTCTTGGTGAGCGCTAGTGTCTTTTTTGAGTGAAATTGCCTTCTTTTGCTCAGTCTTTTGCAACTTGTTTTGTACTACTCTTTACCCAGAGTCTGTGGTTGGTTTGTGAAGTTGTCTGGATTGGTTCTTGATGGTTTTTTATGCTTTTCACTCTCTTTTTTCTTGATTGGACCTTGAAACCTCTTTTAGAAATGTGAAATTTCCTTTTATAGTTTGTGTTTTTGTCGAGAAAATTTTGAGTGGTTTCTCTTTCTCCTTATCATTTCTTGGATTAATCTTCGCATTTTATTGTCTTCCTTGAATTCTTGCATTTGAAGTAGTGGAATTGCATGTTTTTTTGTATAATTTTGGGACATTGTGCATCTTGAATGATGATTTTTTTCTCCTTCTCGTAGCATAGCTTTCATCGAAATGAAAAGATTTCATATTCATCTCTTTGCATAACTTTCGAGTCGGTCAAAACACCATATTATCCACGCCATTTTTCCTTTGATTAACAACAGCTTAAAAAATCAACTGCTAAACTAAAATTGATTAGACATTTTTTACATTTTCTAGTAGAAAACCTACATTAGAATAGTTGTAGGGATTTGGAATAGGTGTGAAATATCACTTTCCAAAGTTGCAAACAAACATAGGATCTTTTGTTAGGGAGCAGTGAAATCCAATTGCTACATTTTTTCCTGGGATGCCCTTCTCACACAAGGTTCAATCACGAGGTCACATTAATACTAGCAGAGTTACTTACCCTGCTTTATTGGTCTTGGTGTAGATATTGCTCATATTATGGGGGTCTCTTGAAGGTATACCCACAATGATGAGTGGAATCCTTTCAAGTTGATTTAGGGTCAGATATTGTTCCCTTGCATGTGGATCGGACTATCGACTGTTTCCCTAGGCATTATTGTTGTAGTTGGTAAACTTAGTGACCTATCTCTTTAGGGTCTTTACACAAGGTGACTGTGGACAGGCAAGTCTTCATGGTACCTGGAATCGATGTTGGCTAGACTCACTCGGGCTCCTTGGAGGGTATACCCACAATTATGTCTAGGAGCTTGCACTAGGGTGTAAGTTCGTCAAGTAGGTCGTCAACGTAACTTTTCCACCCACTCTATCTTAGCCCCTTCTTACTTTGTTCCCATGATGTTGGATTTCATCACCAACTAGTTTGCTCATTGTGAGAAGGTTTGGTTTGCTTGCTTGCTTACTAGATTTTTAGCGTGTGTTGTTTGTTCTCCCTAGCAAAAT
Source organism: Picea glauca (assembly GCA_000966675.3). Lineage (NCBI taxonomy): Eukaryota > Viridiplantae > Streptophyta > Pinopsida > Pinales > Pinaceae > Picea > Picea glauca. The sequence continues at coordinate 445,572 of JZKD02S2123163.1, forward strand.
CTAGGTTGGATATTTATTTTAATGGCACCATTTCCCGAAACTACCAATGGAGAAACTCTTGCTCCAGGAGAAACCTTTGTTTTTCCTTCTTATGAAAACGTTGGTCCTCCTTACATCGCTACTTTGAGCCTTCCATGTCTCACAATTGGGTTATCGGTATGGTTGTTTTCCACTCTGGTGATCTCAAATGTAGGTGATTTAGATGTAGGCAATCCATCCACACATCAACCTCATGTCGACCTTTCTCCTTATTCACCTATCAGGTCTCCTTCCATTTCTCCTTCTTTGCCTAGTGAAATCTCTCAAGAAAGTAACCAGATTGATAAGAAGAAGAAGAAACGGAAAGAGAAGATGTCAAACCAGAAAGGGGCAAAGCCTCCAACTACATTAGATGTTGGATCCAAGAAACCAACTAATGTTAAGAGTATTGGGAATGTTGATGAAGTCAACAAGATTAAAATGAAGAATCTGAAACCCAAATTCCCTTGCAGTCTTTATAAGGGTGACCACTTTATGAGGGATTTCCCTGGTCTTTCCAAGGTCTTAGAAATGTGGTCTTCCACGTCATCGGCCCCTGCTAGTCATGTTGGTGATGCCCCGTCAACTAGTGACGTTAAGTTTGGTAAGAAGAAGACAATCGTAAAATTCCCTTGTATGTTATGCGAAGGTGATAATTATTCTCACCTTTCTCCTCGTATGGGCGAGGCTTCTTCTCTTTTATAAAATCTTCAAATTTCACTTGGTTATCATAAGATCTCCCCCAACCCATTTTTAGTTGATAGAATGGTCAATTTGGTTCCATCCCCGGTTAGTCTGGTTGATCAGGTGGTCAATCTAGTTTCATCCTCGGTTGAACCACTAACCAAAGTAGCTGATCTAGTTTCATAATCGATCAGCCCCACTTTTCATCTGAAAAGTGAAACCCAAGTGATTGATACAGTTCCATCATTTTTCATTAACACCCTTCATCTGAAGAGTGCCAATGTGGTCAATCCCACTCCTCCTCTAACGAGTGCCAAAGTGGTTTCTTTGGTCCCTTCATCGATCATCCCGGTTGATCATGTTATCAATCTGGTCATGTCCTTAGTTGAAGTAGTTGACAAAGTGGTTGATCTGATCCCATATTTGGTCAATCTCGCTCTCTTTTTAGAGAGTCAAACCCAAGCAGTCAATCCATTTCCACCTGAAGACCCTACTCTCCCCTTAGAGAATGAAACCCAAGTGGTCGATTTGTTGTCATTATCAATCGATCCTACTCTCTCGCTAGAGAGTAAACCCGATACTTCCCATGTGTTTCTCGTTGATACAAAATATACCGTGCTGGGGGGCATTCCTCCTTCTCCCACAAAACCCCCTCCAAGTAATGAGGCCATCCTTTTTTATTAGGGTGTGCTAATTGGACCTCATATTCCCTCTCACATTCCTTTCAAGATTACAGTAAAATTTTGTGGTCGGGACATTCCTCAAACGTTAATAGAGGAAGGTTCATCCGTTAGTATTTTCTCCTCTATTGCTTGGCAAGATTTGGGTTATCCTCAGCTTGTGTCGGTTACCCAGATTTTTTTTTTCTTTTAACAGAAGAACCAGTCACCCTTTAGGGATCATTCCATGGTTTCCCATAACTTTGGGAGGGAAAACGGTCTTTATTGATGTTATGGTATTACAATATCCCTTGGATTTCTATTTACTCCTCGAGAGAAATTATGTCTATGTCATGAAAACTATTATATCAACTCTTTTTCGTGTGATATATTTCCTGCACAATGGAAGAATGGTGACTATTGATCAACTTTTGTTTGGTGGCCCTGACTTGACCATCAACCCAATGACCTCCCTCAATGGGCCTTATATGCAGTCGGTATCACCCCTACCACAGGTCAATTATGTGGCATTGTCTCCCATGCCTTCAATTTTCGATGACTTAGATCCAGTAGTTGACATGGTGATCTCTTTGGTGGGGATATTGGAGCCTGGTCTCCTTACCCCTGACAAGACCCTCAACATGTGTTCCTTCCAGAGAATTCTTCTTCCATCCAGTGAATATATCTTGGAATCCATGACCAAGTTTTGTCCCCTGACATGGTGTCCTTCCAGAGCGTTATCCTCTTGGAATCCTTGATCAAGAAGAGTCCATGAGCATAGTTTTTCCTCTCTGTGGAAAGTTCGTTAAAAAATGAAACAAAGGCTATGAGAATAGTTTTTCCTCTCTATAGCAAGCTCGTTAAAAAATGAAACAACAATATGGGGATTGAACCCAGAGTCCTGAGCATAGTTCTTTTCATGTGTCAAGCTTGTTAAAAAATGAAATAGTCACCTCTCTTGTCAAGTCGAGTCTTTTGCCAGATCTCGTAGATGTCAAGTCAAGTCTTTCATTAGCTCTCATATTTGAACCTTCTTTTCATCCACCTGTATCCTTTTTCTCCTTCTAGTACAGAAATTGGTGACAACCTCAAATTTGGTGAATGAATTGAAGCTTGAGGGGCATGTCTCCAGCCTTTTATGATCATTCTAGAGTTAAGACACTAGATTTTCAAGATGGGGGAATGTCGAGCTTAGTCTTTGTTCCTTCGCATGCTCATAAATACATGAGAATATAACCGAGTAGAATTTTCTCACGTTTTCGGACTCGTAAAGGTTATACGAAAAAGGAACCCCCTGGAGTCTCCTTTAAGCTCTTTTTAGACTCTCTAAACATGAAAATATTGCCGAGTGATCTTTATTCCTTTCACACTTGTTAAAAGGTTTGAAAGGGCATCTTTCAAGTGGTAGTTTATCACTTTTTTGGCCTCGCGAGACTAATATTACAAACGTCATCTTCATCTTCTTTCTCTCATAGTATCATATCTTAGAATACAATGTTAATCATAATACATAGTTGTAATACTTTTCTCTCATAAAAGAGAGTTTCCTTCTAGGGAAAAAATCCCTAACATAACTTCTACCATCAGATCTATGACCTTATAATGAATGGTCTAGATTTACTATGAAATTACAATATACATTTACAAGGAAATTTTTGCTTCGAGGGCCTACTTGCCCCTAGACCTCGCAGAGGGGGTAACCTCCCTTTGCACTCCCCTGCATGGAGGAGTGTACATTCTTCTGGGGTGAAAATTCTTCATGGGGTATAAACACAGTTGAAAACAAAGACCTTTGAATCAGGAAGATAATCAGGCTCCACAACCAACAATATCCCACTTGGAGATTGATCTCAACAACTCCATCATTTTTGTATTTGTCGGACTATGATCCTTCTTGGACCTAGAAAAATTCTCATCTTCATCTTCATCTTCATTCTTGAAGAACAACTAAAACTGATCAAGAACTCAGTTTCTCCCTGGTTACTCCCTTTGTTAACATGTCTGCAGGATTATGGCTAGTGTTTATCTTTTCCATCTTCAAATGTCCATCTTCCAAGATGGATCGTATGAAATGGTACCTGATTTGTATATGCTTAGTCTTTGAATGAAAGGTTGATTTCCTTACAAGATGAATGGCACTCTCATTGTCACAGTACAACCTATTATCCCCATGTTTCTTTCTCAATTGCTCCATAAACCTCTATAACCAAATCATTTTTTTACTAGCCTCTGTAACTACAACATACTCTGCCTCTATTGTTGAAAGTGAAACAACCTTTTTCAGTTTCAAAATCCAACTTACTATTCTTCCACCTATAGAAAAAACATACCCTATGGTGCTCCTCCTGCTATCTTTATCACCTACCATATATGAATCAGCATATCCCTGTGAACAATGTCTAAACCTTCAAAACATAATGCATGAGTAGAAATACCTCTCAAATACCTAAAAATCCACTTTATTGACTCCCAATTTTCTTTACCTGGATTATTCATATACCTTCTCACAACTCCCACTACATGTGCAATATCTGGTCTTGTGAAAACCATTGCATACATCAAGCTGCCAACTGGTGATGAATAAGGGACCCTAGACATGTATTCTATCTCCTCGTGTGTCTTGGGACACATTTCATTAGTTAATTTTAAATGGATCGTCAAAGGTGTACTAACTGGTTTTTCATTCTGCATCCTAAATCTCTCCAACACCTTCTCTATGTACTCACCCTGAGACAATGTCAATTTACAATTTTTCATGTCTCTTGTTATTCTCATAATGATTGCTTTCATACCTGATGGGAGAGGATCTTCTTGATGTCTCATTCCTTCTGAATTCTATTTTTCTATCTTGTTGTTCAACTCGTTCTGGAGTGTTGGTTTCATCAT
>JZKD02S2123163.1:463535-493780 GCA_000966675.3 Picea glauca
CTTCAAAAATTCATTTCTCCTCAACCATGAGGATCCACATGACGTGCCACATACCACCGGAAACAACATGATGTATACTATCCATCCATGGGTGTTGTATCTTCATGTGCATTTTTTTTCATGTCCAAATAACTTCATCAATCTTGTGGTCCAAAACCCATGACTAGGGTTGACATCAATGACAACAACCAATCTTCCAACATTGACCTCATGCCCCTGAGGCTGCTGCATATAAATCTCTTCCTCCAAATCCCCATGCAGAAAAGTTGTTTTTACATCTAATTGTTCAAGATGCAAATCTTCTATTGCCACAAGACTTAAAATGGCCCTAATTGAAGTCATTTTAACAACAGAAGAAAATATTTCATTCAAATCTATACCTTTCTTTTGTGAAAACCACTTTACAACAAATCTAGCCTTGTATCAATTTTTTCCTCCATCATCTTCCTTCGACTTGTAAATCCATTTATTTTGCAATGCTCTTTTTCCTATAGGAAACTGAACCAAATCCTAGGTCTAGTTATTTACCAAGGAATCCATTTCCTCTTTTATGCCTTGATTCTGGCGTTCTATTTGCAGCGTTATGGACAAAATTGTCCATACTGTCGGAAAATAGGGGAAATTAAAAAAAAAAAAATCATCTTGCCCGATAGCGTCGTTATTGCCACGTTGACATATATATTGCCACATTAATGTCTCTTTTGCCACGTTTTCGTCTCTCTTTGCACATTTTCCAGCTAGTCGTCTCTCTTGCCACGTTTGTGACATAATCATCTCTCTTGCCACGTTTGTGTCCACATCCTAGAAGTCTATAATAGTATCTAATATTAGTGGAATACAATGTAAAGATAATGACCAATCTATTGCATATAATAAATGAACAATTAATTTCAACATTCCCTAAGGCCTTCTATAATGTTAATATTAATATTACTCATAAGGTACACTATCAAGCTCGAGAAAAGTAGATTTTTCCATTGTGAAATCCAAGAAGGTCATAACCTTATTTGAATGCATTGTAGAGTTTTCCACCACTTTTTAGGAACACCATGGCAATGAATCACCCACTAATGAGAAATTGTTCCTTTCATCCTCCGATGATCCATAATATGGGGACCTCATAATTCTCTATTTCCTAACCCTTTGCACCATTTTCACAGTTGGATTTATGTTTTTTGTCTTCTTTACATGGTTGTCATTGTTTCTTAGGTGTAGGAATTTGAACACATTATCATTTGGATTCAAGATCATTCACCTTCTTTTCATGGACTTCTAGAAGTATTTGTCTAAGCCATCATATAGGTTTAATATTTCCCTCCACATATTCATATTTAAACCTTTTTTCCAATTCAATCACCTTAGAGTCCACCTTGGTTGGGCATTGGTACTTTGACACCTAGTTTAACACTTGTCCAATGTTAGAGCCTCCCTATGATGGGTAACCCCAATTTAGCACCCTTTGTAATTTGACATCCATCGTGAGTGTTCCCCATATAAATAAGATCCTTTATAGTCTTAGATGGAACTTGAACCTCATTCTCTTCTCTTTGAAATTCCTATCCACTCCCTTATGGGCTCCCATCTATTTTTTGTAATTTGTTGCTACACTTCACATTTTGTTTCTCACCTATTTCTTATTGCTTATAAGAGACTCCAAATCTCCAAATGAATACAAAACATTGTCATTTGAGAGGGGGATTTCATTAAGGTTTCCATCATTTCCTGCACACTTATTTCTCTACTTGCTTTTCACCTGTATGTTCCCTTGCACACTTGAGAATGGATTTTCTTACACCTTGATACTTGTCCTCTCTCATTAACATAACATATTCTTTTATTCTTTCCACTAAAGATAAAAAAAGAATAAAAATTAAATAAAAATATTCATATTCCATGAATTTTCCCCATGAGTCCATTGAGGTGTCAATGTTTTGTTGATTGAATTATGGATATTGATTAATCTAGTTGTGTCATTCCACCTTGTCATTATAATTGTTAATGTTTTTTTACTCCACCTAAATATACAAACATATTCATTCTATTTTCCTCATTCTGACATCAATTTAGTCATCCCCCATGGATTTTAATTCTTGATTTCTTACCTACATCCCTCTCATATTTTATATATGTTGATGGAAGTGTGTCGCCCCCATTTTCACCTCTCCTATGACAAGGCCAAGTGTTGGTCCTTCATTATTACTCTCATTCATCTTATGTTTCTTTAAGGGAATCCATCATCACCCTCCATGTATAAAAAGGCTTCCTATACATTAATTTGAGGATCTTTGTATTGAATTATATGGTTATGTCATTAGAATTATCCTGGGTTCCCCATATTGGAACCGTTCTTGTACATTTTCTACTTGCTTGTTTGAAGTTTGGGAAGAGATATGGAGATGTTTTTGGACTCATGATCCCTTTTGAGGAAAGAAACTTGAGGAGAGAAGGTTTAGATCTACCCATATCATGTAAGGTAACAATGCATTATTATCTTGTTGATTACATAAAAATTTCATTTCTTTTCCCCATTTCACATTGTTGTTTCATGTCTATTATATGCAATTTTATGGATGGGTATTCAGTAAATTATGGATTTTACCATTTTGAGAAAGTTAGTGCTAGAGTTTACCATTATAGAAAACATTAAGATTTTATTCGTCGTCTTGTGTGTAGGTCTATTTCAAGACTGTTTCCCTTCTCCTTCTCTTTCAACTCAACCTAAATCTTTGAATATCTTGAAAGGAATGCCTCATATGTATAATCCTTTCGCTTTCCTCTTAAACTTTAGTTTTCCATCATTTGATTGTTTGTTTGAGAGGGTAGAATAGGGAATTCTTTTATTGTTGTTCCTTAGCATATCAATCCACTATTGTACTGGAATGGTTTCTACCCACTATGCTAAAATATTCCTACGACAAAATGGTGAGTCCAAGAGGGAAGGATTTTTGAAATTCTTCCTTCTAATTTCATTAATTATTAGGGATTTTTTGGTTTTTTAACCTTTTGTATGCTTGCCAACATTTTGTTTTCAAAAATCCACATTAGTTATGTTATCACTCCAGGAAACTCTCCTAGGCTGTAAGTCGGAGATGCCTGGTAACTCACTCTTTTTGGGAACTATTTTCTTAATAATGGATGTGTTTTTTGGATCAAGATGAATATCTAGGGACTGGACTATGTCTTTAAGACTGTCTAGAAATATCAAAGATCACAAGGCCTTCTAGAAATGAAATTAGACAAGGGTTGATTAAATATAAGAGAAAATAGTTATTGAACCAGATTATACTCATATAAAACAAGCACAATGGGTTTAAAAACTAAGGCAATAAATTATGATCTTTAACTTAATCAATCAATTAGTGAGATGACAGTCACATGTAGATTGAATAAGCGCCAACAAAGAAATCATTCACTCATAAGATATCAAAGAATAGAAAAGAAAGGTCTGAAAACACAGATGAAGGAAGCTTGCAATGTTTCATATATTAAGAATGAGTCTTAGTTACAGTAGCAGCATGTAGAACCCAAAATCGAACCCTTGGTTCATATTTCATCCTAAGATTTATAGATTTGCAAAGTATTTCTGAGATCCTGAAAACAAGGATCAAATATACTAAATATAGTAACTCAAAACTTAGTTGCAAAAGATGTGGGATGATCCCCAAAAATGAGGTCAATCCCATATTTCATGGTCTTTCTCTCTCCTTGATTGTTGGTGAAGTGCAGGATAGCCTCCCAAGGCTAAATGATGACTCTCCAAGAGAGGCAAATTTGAATCTGTTGAGGTGGAAAAGTGTCCTGATTTTCTGTCTTTGTTAAAGATATCAAAAACCTTTGAAACACCTCCTCTTTCTACAATATGTCAAAAATAATTGTTGGATTTGACTTGATAATTCACCACCTGTCTATTCCAAGAAGTTTCATCTCATTCTGATTCGAAAATTCCTGATCTGGGCGAAATTTCAAGTATTCTGGTCATTACAGGATTTCGGTGGTTAACATAGAAGACTTCTAGTAGGTTAAATACCGAAATAACTTCTTTCGATGGTTAATGAACAGTTGTCTTGTTCGCCTAAGCCACCGAAAAGGGAGATTTTACAGAAATAAACTGCCTTGGGAAAAATGAAATTTCTCAGTCATGGAGAGTCCATTTTGCATGCGTAAATAGTCGATCGACATCTACAAATCATGAGATTTCCAATGGTGCTTTCAAATATGCATTTGGATCTTGGGAAGCTAGTCAAATGGTCCCTACAATATTAGGCATCATTTTTTCAAAAAAGCCAGTGCATTTTTGGTCGCTAACACTGGCTCCAACTGGGATGGATACCTCTCTGTGAGGTCTCCAAGAACCTAGCAGAACTTGTGAATTTAGTATTGGGCCATGGAGTCATTCATCCTTTTTGGTGGTTAATGAGCACACACAGGCTCGCCTAAACCACTGAAAACAGAAACTTACCCAAAAATCAAAACTTAATGAATCTCGATTACCTCCAAGAGTACAAAGACCTCAGGGTTTGCTAGACGAAGCTCCTCTCTCTACTTACAACACTTCCAATTCTCAGTATGAGATCAATAGGCACATCCACCATGAATATCTTCCATGATTAGGAGAGAAATGAGGATTTTCACCAATTGCATATTTCAGCCTTCCAGAAACATAATGAGGAAACCAAGTTGCACCACCACTAGCATTTTCATAAGGTATAGAAGCAGGATCAAGGACTATAGTAAACCAAAGATCCATTGAATCGTGTGAATAATCATAAAGAAGCCACAGATAAGTCTACAATAATAATAAAAACTTAGGCTATGAAGCCACCAACGGAGGGTGTTTCTGGTTGAAACCATGTCTCTGTAAACCTTTTCTGTATCGTGTATCAATACAGCAGTAGCTTCAGATACAAAGCATTTGTAGATCTTCTGATATGTGCAAATAACCTTCCAAGGCTCGCAGATGTGCTTTGATCATGATATCATGAAGATGAAGTTCGATTTGGATGATGTGTCTTCTGATCCCTGATATTTTGCCCTTTAAAAATGACCAAATATAGTCAAAAACTTCTTTTTGACTTTCTTCTTGAAGAATAGTGTTTAGGCTTGATTTGATAATTCATAATCATCCTATTCCAGAAGATTTCACATCATTCCAACTTGAATATCTCGAATCTGGGCAGAATTTTGAATATTCTGGTTAAAACAGCTTTCTGTGGTTAACAGTATTTGGATTTAAGCACCTTATCTACCGAAAGCACTTCTTTTCGGTGGTTAATGAGCACTGGAGGGCTCGCCTAAACCACTGAAAAACAGAAGTATTTCAAAAATCAAAATATCAAAATTCTAATTACCTGCATGTTTGTAAATGACTTCAGGGCTTCTTAGATGAAGCTCCTTTCTCTCAAACTAAACTTGTAATCTCCTCCTGATGGGTTTCATCTTGCAACTCTCCTTCCATAGAAGTGGAAATTTGAGCAAGGGCCTCTAATCCAAGTGGTCTAGTTGTTTGGAATTTGTTCCAAAAGAGGAAAAAACCCCAATCCACATGTTTCTTCTTCAGAGTTTCTTTAACAAGAAGGGTAATGATCCCCTTGTTGTAGTTCCCCTCACAAGTGATATATACAAAAATTGCTTTCAGTAATGCCTGCCACTGAGGTTCCAGAAAGGACATTGGAATGTCCTTATTCCAAATCAAGTCTTTGTGAATGGGAAACAAATAAGATCTGAACTCTATATTTGATGGTACTATGGATTTGAACCAGCACTCTCCAGTTCTTAGCAGACCTGTAAACTCTGCTATAGATGCTTCATCAATGATGAATTCTTCTCTCCCTATTTTGGCAGACCTTCCATCATATACAGTTGCAAAGGATTCTTCTACCTATTGGTGAAAGCTAGTCAATTTCTCACAATATGTGAATACTTCTACTTGTTTGAAAAGGTCTGCTACCTCTGGATGCGCCTCCAAGTACCAAACACCATCAACCTTGGCCCTTAATATCGGTCCAGACTTTTCCATAATTGACTGTTGATGGGTCCCTCAAATCCAGGGATTATGCATGCAATTGATGAACAGATAGGTCACTTGAGGAGAAAGTGTTGATACTTTTATCTGTAATGCATTGACACTTATTTCGATCTCTGAAATATATTGCAACTTCCTTGCTCGGGATCTTCGTGCAGATTGTCTATTGGCTAAAATTCGTTCCACCCTTTTTGGATCAATGTTTGGGTCGAGCTCCATTGTCGATGACGATGTGGGCATTTCAATCTTTACTTCTTGTTGGAATGGTTTCTCACCTTTGCAAACGCTTTGAACTTCTAGCTCACTTTTGAACTGACCTAATACAGTCATGACTTTCTCCTCCATAGAAGTCTCATTTAACTTAATTTTCACCTGGCCAAAACACCTCAAACACAAAAATAGAACTTTGCTACTGATGCAATTAATTATGTTTCATTATTATAATCCACCCTCGAGGCATTTGGGAAAATAAAACTCGGACCTGTGAAAAAATTGTAGCATTCTGCCCTGTTTCTACGCTTTTGGTAGTTAAAGAGACAAAATTTTGAAAACGTTGACTACCAAAAGCTCTGCCTTTTGGTGGCAAATGAACAATTGAAATGTTCGCCTAAGCTATCAAAACTTGTGACTTAAAAATAGTTTAAAATGTGTTACCTCTCTAAAATCTTCTGCAGTCTGAGCAAGGTCTTCCAAGCCAGGATTTACTTTGGGAAAAAGCAAGCTTGATAGAAGGCTCTTCGTGCTCCCTTGTTGATCACATTTCACAAGCTTTCTGCAGATTTTATCATCACTGGTTCTTCCAGAATTTGATTCCAATCTGTCATTCTCTTTAACTATTTTTTTCCTCTCGATCTGATGCAATGTCCTCCATGTTAATAGTTACTGATGTGGAAAATTTTTCATAGGTGGGAAGCAAACACCAGTCACCAAGTTGCCAATTAGCATGAGGGAAACAAGACAAGAGTGTCAATTTCTTAGGGTCCTGTTGCTGTTGTCTAGATCTGAATCAGCTACAGTTTTAGTTGCCATCTATACCAGACCCTCTTGTTCGTAGTTTTGGAGTATGTCTTCTCTGTACAGGCTTGAGCAATATTTGAAGAGCTAAGGGGAATTTCCCAGAGCAACTGTTGAATGTATCAAGCTTTCGATCCACAACTGCCAAAGGAGAATTGCTCGAAAGAACCTTCAAGATTTAGTGGCAGAGGAGAACTGCATGCAGCCTGATAGTTGCGTTCATCTTCTTTATTTTCCTGAACAAAATCCCATGTGTATCGGGATATGAAACTTCTGTCTGTGATTTCAATGGCTAGAAATATGGAATCAATCTCTTTCAAACATTTACCCATCAGTCATGCTCGGTTTGCTATTAGAAATAAAAATCAAATCAAATCAGTTTAAAAAAATTACGAGCTTGCTTAGAGGCTGGACTCAAACTTTTTGGAGTAAAAGACAATTCGATTTGTTACAAAAAATATGGAATTTGTCTCTATCTTGTGTTTCCAAGTGCTCTACTCTGCCATCTGCCATCTGATCATGCAAATTTAACTGCACACGTCCTCCTCATCTGCAAATCCGAAAAAGTAAGGCATATCCCCAGATGATACTAGACCAAAAAGATTGAAAAGATCACCATAGTGTTGTTCTGCCGGAAGGCTTATCCCTTCCTCCTATAGCTATTTTTGAAAGTGATTTAGCCAATTTGCAAACCTAGAAGATTTTTCTCCTGTCCCTATAGGAAAAGGGGACACAGAAGCATTATGGAAAAGCTTTGGCGAAAGCACAAATGGTTGAACACCATGACCAACAACCACAAGTTCATGCGCTCTAAGAAATTTGAAGGCTGCAAAGACATCAAATTCGTTATATCGCCAGAGGGTATCCACTAACACCTTCGGTACCTCAGTGTCTGCCGAGGAATTCAGGAAAACAAGTTTGATGAGTTCCACAGCATTTTCCACTGCAACAGACTTATGCACTAGTTTTTCATTACTGAGATCCTCATTCTGAAGCAATTTCTTCACCTTCTTTGGTATTCGGCGACGATTTGCCCTTGTTCTGCCTCCTCCAATATTCACTCGACCTGTTGGATGCTCATTAGTAGAGTAGGAAGCCACCATGCAACCTATAGAGCCCACATTAACCTCAAGTGCAACACATGCAGATGGAGAGGAAGATGCATTATGTGTACCCACTGCAGAAGAATGCTCATGTTGGATACCATAAGCAGGACAGGCACTGTTATCTATGGGAACATTGGAAGTTAATTTCTCTGATGGAACAGACTCAGACCATTTTTTCACATATGAGGAAGAACCCCCAGACCTTTTCACTATACTTAACTTACCCATGGATTTGCATCTCATAACCTCATCAATTGCAGCTGCAATACTTGGTTCTTCAAAATCATCCCACAAGGCATACAACTAACTAGGATTAGCAGAGGCATTCTGACTACGAACAAGACTTTTTTTCCAATGATTTTACAAGACCTTTTGAGATTTCTACATTATCATTGTCTAGAGATTTCTCTCTTTTTAGTTGTTGTAGGTGCTTTGCATACCGTGTGGCAAGCAATGTACAAAGATTCATCAAAGATTTCCTAACTATTAGTTCATGCTTGAAAGAAGCAATTCTTCTTCGACAAATATCCAGAGGAGCTGGCAAACTAGGTATTGCAACCCAATCAACACGATGAAATCAAGCCCCCAAGGATGCTCTGTATCTTGCATAGCTAGTAATCAAAGATCTCTCTAAACTGTCAGTCCAGGGAAATCGTCTCTTTCGCATAGGCTTCAGCCTTGACAGAGCACTAATATGATTAATAAATGTGGCTTCATTGTCATCTTCTTCATCATCTTCATATTCTCCCTCTCCATGGCTTCCCTCACAATGTGATTTCTTGTAATCATTTTGTTCTTCATCTACCTGCATTACACCTGATGACTTCTCATCTCGAAGCCCTCTGGAAGTTTCTTCTTATTCAATAATAACTGAAAGCGATCTACATGCTCATAAAGTGAGATTATTTTTCTGTCTACTCCTACATCTAGCCAATAGAAGTATATTGATCAAGTAAAAGTATACTTCCAATGCAACCATGTCAGACACTGATTTGCAGGCATCATGCTAGATCTTGACCCGAACAATAATGAAGGCCATATCATGCAGAAAAGAGGTTTGAGCGGATGATGAAGATAATCTTCTTCTGACATAAATATTTTAACATCTATGTTGCTAATAAAATCAAAAAAATCTGCAATAGGGTCTTCAAAATCATAAAAGAATACCTCTTTGAACTGTTGATTCAACTGACTATGTTGTTTTTGTTCTTTTCCTTCACAAAACTCAATGTTGAATGTATACTGTGTGATATTCATTGAAGGAAAATACAAAGTCAATTTCTGATCAAAACCTTTGTGCTCCTCTTCACCATCACTCTCTCTGTATCTGCTGCAAACTTTCAGTTCCTGCAAATCTTGAAACTGTAGGTTGCCCTCATCATCTATTGCAGTTTCAACAATTTCACTTTCTAATTTGCCAATCTGATCATCATTTTTCAAGTTTTCAAAAGGGCTAATCGGATATTCCTGATAGCCTAAGGAAATAGATGCATTTGTTACAATGTCAAAAGCATCTATACTATGGCTAACATTGTGAATCTCATCAATGTATTGATCACAATGAGAAATATCCCCTATAACATCATACTCTTCATGAAAATATGAATCCTTAGTCAACAAATGAAATTCATGACAACACTAAGGGTAAAGAAGATCAGCTGGAAAATGATCTTCACAAAACACATGAAAAGTAGCATGAAAATCAGCCAAAGAGATAACACTTGCACTTGGAAGAGACTGACACCAGTCAAGCGAAATCCCTTCTAATGAAAATTTGAAAAGTTTGATTTGAACATCTTCATGTAAAATTTCAAGCCGGTCAATGAAGTCATGGAAATCCAGCAAATGTTCAGCTGGTACTTCCCACTCTTCACCTCGAAATCTGGGAAGGCTATTTTCCCATTCATCTCTACTAGGCTCTGGATTAGGGAAACCAACAATACTTGAGAAATTGCAGAATGCATACCTCTTTGCTAAGATCTGATTCATTTATATAATAGTGGAGTCACCAATAGATCCGTCCTTCATGGAGTCTCCATTGAATTCGTCCTTCATGAAGTCGCCAGATAGATAATTACAACCGAAATAATGTCCAGTCTTTGTCTATCATCAAAGTTTGATCTATGTCGTCTCCCAAGGAAGATGAGCTTCAATCTCCTCCCCCCGACAATGGCGCCAATTTGTTATCACTCCAGGAAACTCTCCTAGGCTGTAAGTCGGAGATGTCGGGTAACTCACTCTTTTTGGGAACTATTTTCTTAATAATGGATGTGTTTTTTGGATCAAGATGAATATCTAGGGACTGGACTGTGTCTTTAAGACTGTCTAGAAATATCAAAGATCACAAGGCCTTCTAGAAATGCAATCAGACAAGGGTTGATTAAATAGAAGAGAAAATAGTTATTGAACCAAATTATACTCATATAAAAAAAGCACAATGGGATTAAAAACTAAGGCAATAACTTATGATCTTTAACTTAATCAATCAATTAGTGAGATGACAGTCACATGTAGATTGAATAAGCGCCAACAAAGAAATCATTCACTCATAAGATATCAAAGAACATAAAAGAAAGGTCTAAAAACACAGATGAAGGAAGCTTGCAATGTTTCATATATTAAGAATGAGTCTTAGTTACAGTAGCAGCATGTAGAACCCAAAATCGAGCCCTTGGTTCATATTTCATCCTAAGCTTTATAGCTTTGCAAAGTAGTTTGAGATCCTGAAAACAAGGATCAAATATACTAAATATAGTAACTCAAAATTCAGTTGCAAAAGATGTGGGATGATCCCCAAAAATTAGGTCAATCCTAGAATTCATGGTATTTCTCTCTCCTTGATTGTTGGTGAAGTGCAGGATAGCCTCCCAAGGCTAAATGATGACTCTCCAAGAGAGGCAAATTCGAATCTGTTGAGGTGGCAAAGTGTCTTGATTTTCTGTCTTTGTCAAAGATATCAAAAACCTTTGAAACACCTCCTCTTTCCACAATCTGTCAAAAATAACTGTTGGATTTGACTTGATAATTCACCACCTGTCTATTCCAAGAGGTTTCATCTCATTCTGATTCGAAAATTCCTGATTTGGGCGAAATTTCAAGTATTCTGGTCATTACAGGCTTTTGGTGGTTAACATAGAAGACTTTTGGTGGGTTAACTACTGAAAGAACTGCTTTCGATGGTTAATGAACAGTCGTCTTGTTCGCCTAAACTACCGAAAAGGAAGATTTTATAGAAATAAAATGCCTTGGGAAAAATCAAATTTCTCAGTCATGGAGAGTTCGTTTTGCATGCTTAAATAGTTGATCGACATCTACAAATCATGAGCTTTCCAATGGTGCTTTCAAATATGCATTTGGATCCTAGGAAGCTATTCAAATGTTCCCTACAATATTAGGCATCATTTTTTCAAAAATGCCAGTGCGTTTTGGGTCGCTAACAAGTTCTATGCATGATTGCCTTCCCTTTTGTGTTTTTAATTTTTCTAATTTTTTCTTTAGTTTCATGTATGTTTGGCTCTTTTTCGTGTAATTTCATGAGGTTTTATAGGGAATCACATAGTGTTATTTTGTTTCGATATGGATGTCCATTATTTATCCCCATTGATGCAATTTCATGTATGGAAACCAGTTTTCTACAAAATTTCATGATTGTAAAGAACAACACAATGGGACTTGACAAATGAAAACCACAAGAAATTGTATCACCCACAAAGGATCTCAACAAATCAAATCCAACCTATATATAATAGATCCCACATCCATCTGAAGAGACCACAACACAACTCATGTGTTACCAAGAATTTTCCCAAGGAATACAAATGCAAAGTCCTGCAATGGAGCCACAATGATCACCCAAACTCCATGACAAGTGGAGAAGAGTGTTCTTTCAAAGAGCCTCCCAATATGATTTTTCACTACACTTACCACCCATGTGATACCAAGCGACATGATAATAATCCAAGAACTGACCAACCCTGCAAATGGCCCTAGGCCAATCTTCGAGTGGACCTGGTAGGAAGCTCCTTTTTATCACCATATCACCCATGGTCCTCATTTACTCCTCCATGTTTCCTTGGTCCTCCTAGGGATAAACACTAAGACACTTTGATTGTGAGAAAAAAGACTAGTAAACATGTGGAAACACATGGATTATGATTCAATTAAAAAAATGAATATATACAAGAAATTATATATAAAGTTATTGTAGTTTCATAGGGAAAACATGGAATGATATATTAATGAAGGAAGAGAGTAGCATACATCCATGTTATAATGGTAAGTGAACTATGAATACATGAATTAAATGAGAATTATGGTAGAGTGTTAAATTTTTCATGTTTTAGGAGGTAGTGTGATATATCTAGGGAGGTTACAAGAATCTAGGGAGGTTACAACCAATCCCCATTTTTCCTCAACCAATACATTTGACCAAAAATTGATGTCCAAGCATGAATCTACCTCAAAATCACTATAATTGACTCATTTACACCCTATTACATCATTACCACATCAAAAAGTAACATTTTACTTCATAGATGTCGAATCTGGCAAAAACTTGCTGAAAAAAACAATTCCAGGACAAAGCGTAGCGAAACTGATAGAAAGCGTACCGTGCTAGGAAAAATGGAGTTTCAGAGGCATTCTCGAGGTCCAAATATAGATCTAAAAAGTGTTCTACAAATTTGGTGATGTATGCTAACTAATGAAATGCTTAAGCACCAAAATTGACATGATCTGGCCCTTCAAACTCATCTTCTCCCAAAAGTAGTTAGAAAGCATAGCGTGCTGCTCCAAAATGTGGAAGAAAGGTAATTTTCAAGTGGTTTTTTTCTCTTCATGCATGCTATATTTGACCAAAATTTTCCTTCGGATAGTCCAAAGTAATGTACAAGTCATGAGGAGTCTGAAAATACAAACCATTTGTCATTTTGAATCCTCCGTCAAAGATCTAGTGCTTGTAATGACAACATCGTGCCTTACTAGATTCATAATGGATTTGTAACAGTTGGTGTTGAGAATATGTCTGAATCTTTAGGAAACTATGTCACAATTCACTTTTAAGGATTGTGAAGACTATCTTTGGTTTTCAAAAGCAAGTTGAGGAAGTCCTATAAGACCCAGAGACACTAGAAAATGTTGTAAATCTTGCAGAAAGGTCTTTGTAATGAGTTTCCATCTGATTTAAATACAAAGGATTATGTAATGGAAACAACAACAATGATTTGTAGTATAAGATAGGTATAGGCATAAATACCCCTCAGTTGATGCAGGTAGATGAAGCTTCAGGAGATGTTGAGCATGCATTAGTAAACATTGTGAAATGATACTTTTATTTTGAATCAAGATGCAATGAAGAGGGCTATTTAAGAAAGTCATTGAATTTTTGTTGGGAATTATGTTTATATGTTGTATAAGTTTGACTAAAACAGTGACCAAACTAGGATCCATCCCTTTTCTTTGCATTTGACAAGGAGTTTCAGGGCATCCCTAACATCCCAATTTGGGGCTTAACTAACAATGGTTGTCTTTCACAACACTATGCTTACATAATAAATACTACCCAACTTAACCTGCGAAAATGTTTTTTCCTACTTGTTCTTTAGATAAAGTTGAGGGTACATTTGAAATGGTCAAAGCTATCCAAATATCACAATTCCCATAATTCTTATTTCTTGCACAAAAATCCCAAACCAAGTGAAGGCCAACAAGCCTCTACCACACCCATTCAATCACCCTTGAGTCAATTCTTTTGCTTCAATGTTAACTAATATTCTAATTCCCCTTGAAATGAAGAGGCCAATCCTTGAATAAAGGTAAGAGCATGAGCCAAAAAATTCTTGAATACATCTAAGTACTTGGTCCACTTAACACAATTGAAACACCAATAATGAAATATTGATCTTTCTCTTAATCTAGTTCTACTAGTTGCATCTACATTATTTCTTCCCATTCCGTACGAGGTGGGACTCGCACATATACAAGGTGGGACTCGCGCCCATTCAAGGTTTTATGCTCGCACCCAAAGAAACTACTTTCAAGGAGTCTCACGCCCAAATAAACTACTTTCAAAGAGACTCGCACCCTTTCAAGGAGACTCACACCCAAGGAGATAGCTTGTTGAGGGAAAAGGGATAGAGTTCACTAGCTACAAGGTTAAAGAGAGCTCGCGGAGGGCACCAAGAGAGAGAGAGAGACGAAGGGCACCAGCCAGGAGAGAGAGCTCACAAAGAGAATGGTAAGTTGATACTTCTCTGTATTCTTCTCGGAATGGTTACTTCAAAAACTTTCCCACACTTCGGTTCTGAACCCTCGACTTGATTATGGAATCAATCAAACCCTTATCATAACTTGACTCAGACCCTCGGCTTGATTTCTTCGAACCTGACTTAGTCAATTTCTTCCACAACTTCGGCTGAAACCTCGACTTTCTTTACATAGAAAATCCTTCCACAACTCGGACTAGAAACCTCGGCCCTAGTTTTCTTTGAACTTGAACTTAATAACTCTTGTCATAACTCATCTTAGAACCTTGGGTTTGATCACTTCGAATCTCTTCCTGAACTTGGGCTCGAGTCATCGACTTGCTTGCTTCAGATCTCTGAGCTTGGTTTAATGGAAATCCCCCCATAGTTTGGCTTGGTTTAATGGAAATCCCCCCATAGTTTGGTGTGGTTTAATGGAAATCCCCCCACACTTGATGGAATGGTTATGAGGTTCAAAGGAATTGTTGGGTCACTTCTCATGCTACCAAATGTGTGGAAGCCCTAGTAGCTACAAATAGGTTTTCATGGATGACCAAATGTGTGGAAGCCCTGGAAGCTACAAAATGGATGGATAACCAGTGCAAAGTCAAGGAGGGAAGTAGAAAGTAGAGGTAAACAAATTTAAGTATTCTCATGTTTTAAGTATTCTCGCGTTTTCTTATGGTTAATGTAATTTTTGTTCAATGTTGTTAGTATTATTATACAATTATGTCATGTGTGCATTCCACTCATCCTATAAATGACCAGGTTGTGAGAAAGGGCATTATCTCCCTCTCATCATCACCTCAATTCCTATATTGTTAGAAAGTCCATGTGTTTCTTCTACTCATGCTTTTCTTCTAAATACAACACCCATTTGGTAACATATCCTCTCACCAAATCCCTTCTAGAATGGTGTAACAATGTTAGGGTTACATTAAAGAATGAAAAGTAATTATGAAAACAGTCCAACCTACTTGTTCGAACAATAATTGCATTGGGTTTCCATTTTGGGAATGAAATGTAATTACAATAAGATTCAAAACCACATGTGACCCAAAACAATCATGTTAAGCTTCTAGTTGGAATGTGTAGCATAATTATGTCGAGCTACAAACCATGCAAAAGGTAAAAAAAAACACATAATTATTGCACAAGTTTGCCATAGATTATAAGTCAATAACATAGCCAACATATTCCTTGAAAGACTCTTTTCCATGCCCACTCTGAGCATATCCAGAAATCAGTGAAATCCATGAAATAATGTCCTATTTAGGAATTTTCTCAAAGACTTTGTGAGCATCTTCTATTCTTCGACATTTAGCATAAAGAGTAACCAGAGTATTCCCAATTGAGAGGTCTGATTCAAACTTCCTTTTCAAAATACAAGCATGGATTCCCTTTCCATGTTCCAAATCTCCAAGGGATGCACATGAACTTATCACACTAGAAAACGTGAATTGATCAAGATTTATGCGATCCCTTTTCATCTTACAAAAGAGTTCAAGGGCTTCATCATAATGCTCATTTTTTTCATATCCTACAATCATGGTTGTCCATAAAACAACATCTTTGTCGAGAATGTTATGAAACACTTGAAATGCATCCTCTATCATCCCACATTGAGCATACATGGTGACTAGGGCACTAGCCAGGCATATATCTAGCTCAATTATAACTTTAATAATTTGGGTATGAAGTTACATACCTTATTTGACATCAACAAGATCACAACATGCCTTAAGAACAATCACAATAATTGATTGGCTTGCAGTCATTCCTGCTCACTGCATTTCACAAAAGTGTGAAAGAGCCTTCTCACCACAATTGTTGTGGGCATATCCTGAAATAACTGCAGACCATGAGCCCATGTCTTGTTTGGTCACTAGGCAGAAGATTTTTCTCACATCATATGTACTACCACATCTGCTATACATGTTAAGGAGGCAATTTCCCATTGAAACATCCAACCCATATCCATTTTTAATGATATGGGTATGGATCTCCTTACCATATCCTAAATTTTCCAAACTGGCACATGCCTGGAGAATACTTGCAAAGATGAATTGATCTGATTTCATACCTGCTCATTGAATTTCTCAGAAGAGGTCCAGTACCTCCTTTCCAAAATTAACTTGAGCATATCATGTAAGCATTTCACTCAATGAGATCAATTCATGTTTGGTTTCTCTTTTGAACACTTTGTGTGCATACTCTATGCTACTGCACTTAGCAAACATGGTAACAAGGGCACTAGCTGCAGATATATTTGACGCAAATCTAGTTTTGATCACATGGACGTGAAGCTATTTTCCCTATTCCAAAACACCAAGGTTTTCACAAGCCCGAAGAACACTGAAAAACATAAATATGTCCAATCTCAGTCTTAGATGACGCATTTCAAAAAAGAGTTCAAGGTCTTGCAGAACAAGTTCATTCTACACACATGTTGCAATCATAGAATTCCACAATGTCGAGCTTATTTTGGCCATTTCATCAAACACTTTGTATGCATAATCTACAATCCCAAATTTTTCATACATTGTAACAAGAGCACATCCCACAGAAACATATCACTGAAATCTAGTTTTATCAATGTGAGCATGCAACTCCATCCCCTGATCGAAAACTCCAAGACTCGCACAAACTCCTAGAATGATAACAAGCATAAATTCCCCAGGCTTGACCCCTGTTCGATGCATTAGGCCAAAAAGATCCATTGCCTCTTCATAATATCCATTCTTACTATACCTTGCAATCATTATATTCCATGACACTAAATTATGTTCAAGCATTCTCTCAAACACTTGGTGTGCATTCTCCACACTTCCACATTTTGCATACATGGTGATAAGGTGATTGCTCAAAATGATACCTGGCTCGAACCCAATATCAATCATGTGTTGCTGGACTCTTCTATTGTCTTCCAGAGACCTACTATCAATGTGTTTTAATATCAAACGAGTATATCTATTGGTGCCCACTTGCATTTTGAATGGATTCATCAATTGGTTATCCATTGTCAATGCATTAAAGTCATGATTGTTCCTGTACTGACTCTTGTTACCCTTCTGTTGGGATATTTGATACACATCAATGGTTATGAATGGCCTAGGAGTGTAACCCATCATTTTCATACAAAGAGACTACATCTTATATGAGAAATAGGGATTTTTCCACTTCAAAAATTAATGGTTGGTGAAGAAAACTTACTTGTTTATCTCACAAGTTTAAGCAAATAGAGTTGTAATCGATATACAAAATTTAGAAAATTGACCCATTTGAAGAAATTTATACCATAATCGGAGAAATGGGTGGAATTAACCAATGTCCCCTCGAGGAATCTCAATCAGAGCATTAACAGAAAGCTACGAACATAATTTGGATCATCCACATTAAATCTGCTTGATATATGGATGGAGATCAACAATATGTTTGATATATGGATGGATATCAACAATATGTTTTTTGGCCTCTAATTGATAATGAAAACAAAATGGAGATGGAGAAACCCTTATAATCATCTTTCTTGTTGTTTTGTAATGAGACAACCAATAGACATGTTGCTGGAAACCAATTTAGGTTTGCACCATAATTTGTGAAAGGAAATTTCAAACATTTCCAAAAGTCTACTACATGAAAATTTATCCACAAATTTGTTGTCTAGCTTAGCCCAAAATAGAAATAAGACTGACTAGATCTTGAATGCCTGTCTCCAATGAGCACAAATAAAACAAGACATCCCATTCCTTAAATTGGTGGATCGATCCTCTATATGAGGCTACTATTATGTGGTAACTTTTTGCTTTCCAAATTCCAACACACTAGATCCTCATTAAAATGACAATCATCAACCAAAAGAAGAATAGTTTCTATCATGAGGTCCTTATGGCCACTGTTTTAAATTTGGAGATGAAGTCAAGCTTAGACAGTTGCTCATCTCACAAACCCAGAAGGTAAATCCAACACAAAAGAATCTACAAATCATCTCCAAACTTGTATATAAATACTAGTTAGAAATGGAATTAGCATGAGTCACCAAATTGAACTTACATGTTTTGTATGCTATACGTGGTCCAAACAGGGTAAAAATTGTCTTCAAAATGGTTCTCTTTCTAAAGGCTCCCATTGATTAGAAACACCAAATCTACAGGCTTCTATATGATTCCTTAGTACAAACAGGGTGAATATTGCATCCTCCATCTCTAAGTAGTAGATATATTTCAATGAAAATGAAGGCAAGCAGATATCAAGTAAAGTAGGCAAAGTAGAAGTTTGAAAAATTACTATAAACTCAATAGCATGCAATTCTTGTGTATCTTGACACAGGGAAAAAGAATGAATATTGTCAATTGCGCTTACTCTAAAACGTTACCAATATTCCCCTCAGGTACATAGGCCATTGTTGAAATGATGCAAGTAGTGGGCATCTCACACAATAAATTCACAACCAACAAGCTTGGAGATGAACTTGATGGAGGTATGGCAGTCATTGCACACACGGAGTTTTTATTATTTTATTTTTTATATCCAGATAGGTGTCTCAACGATGGTGTTGATGAGACCGAAAGCAATTTGCAAGTTTCTCACTATGAGGATGGAAGGATGGCTCTTGTGTGATATCATGTAGAACAAGGTTCCTGTTAGTCCCATTTTGTCATCTCACTCATAAAACTCTCAATGTACAATTTTACTTCATTCACCATAATTTGATTACTTAGTTGTGATTGAATTGTTGTGCTATCATAATAAGCATGATAGACTGCTCCATCATACAAAGGTTTCTATGGAACACTAACAATCTCTAACTGTGTCTTAGGAAGAACCTGAACATTAATATGAACATTAAGGATGCTTCAAAACCAGGTTGCAAATCATCCAGTTTGTCTTTCCTCAAAAACAAATTCAAAATTTGATGATAAATTTTGTCTTGTGTGAGACATCCAAATGCCTTCTCTATATTAATCTTCACGGGTGTTGAAAACTATGTTTCCACTTTTCAACTTTCTCTGAGGCTTCCACAAAGATATCTACTTCTTTCAACATTAATTTTGCATGCGGATTTTCTTCACCATATAAAATATAGAATTACCACACTCGGGCATCATCCACACTCACACATTTTGCATAGATTTCTACAATAGAATTACCCACTTATCGACCTCAAAACCAGATCTAATAGCATGGTAATGAACATGATTTCCCTATTCTGTGGCCGCAATATTGATGCAAGCCTTGAGAAAACTTGGAAATGTGAATTGATTCATCTTACAACCTTCCTTGTGCATTTCAACAAAGATCTTGAACAATAACATATTGATATCCATCCTCATTGTCAATACACTATGCTTCATGCTTTCCCAGCTCCAATTTCTACCAAGAAATGCTTTCTTCCATGCAATGTCCGCCAAGCAATGTCTGCCATGCAATGTCCTCTATGCAATGTCCTCCATGCAATGTCCGCTAAGAAATGATTTCCCAGCTACATCCTCTATGCTCCCACACTTGGTATATATTGTAACAAGATCATTAGCAATAGAAACATTTGTGTCAAATCATGTTTTGATCATGTGTGCATGGAACATTTTTCCCTTTTCTAGGGTAGCTAATGTGGCACATGCACTAAGAATACTGGAAAAGGAAAACTGATTTGGCTTAACTTGTGTTACCAATTGAGAGGTCTGATTCAAACTTCCTTTTCAAAATACAAGAATGGATTCCCTTGCCATGTTCCAGATCTCTAAGGGATGCACATGCACTTAGAACACTAGCAAACATGAATTGATCAAGATTTATGAAATCCCTTGTCATCTTACAAAAGAGATAAAGGGCTTCATCATACTGCTCATTTTTTGCATATCCTAAAATCATAGTTGTCCATAAATCAACATCTTTCTAGAGAATGTTATGAAACACTTGAAATGCATCCTCTATCATACCACATTGAGCATACATGGTGACTAGGGCACTAGCCAGATGGATATATGGCTCAATTATAACTTTAATAATGTGGGTATGAAGATGCATGCCTAATTTGACATCAACAAGGTCACAACATGCCTTAAGCACAATCACAATAATTGACTGGTTTGCAGTCATTCCTTCTTGCATCGAGAGTTATGAAGGAACTCAGGTGTTGTGAAGATACCTTGGGAGTTGTGAAGATACGAATCAATAACAACTCTCGTATTTGTTACTTAACAATGTACTTTACTCTCAATTTCTCTCTCCCTTTCTACATGTATAGGCCACCTTTACCTTTCTACCATTTCTTCTCCTTGGGTTCATATTTCCAACGAGGGTAGTGTTTTTGTTGAGTTAAAGTTTGACCTTTCTTGTTAATTTTTGTTCAGAAATACCATTAATTGGGTTGTCTTTAAATTGTACAAAAACTCTTAGGGTAAAGTTACATGAGAAAAATTCCCAACATAATAGGATACTAAAAAGAGTAACTCTATGGTAATCATTATGATCTTACTGTTATACTAATAGGATACTAGTAATAAACTAGTGTTACATCTTGATTGACTGACTGTTTCTGTCATTAATGATTTTATAGGACATACAAGAAAATAGGTATTTGTCAGATCTATCTTCATTGAGTGAGGGAAGTTAAGGTAGAATAGAACACTAGTACATATTGTAAAAATTTCGATGTTCTATTTGCAGTGTTATGGACAAAATTGGCCATACTGTCGAAAAATAGAGGAAATTTTAATTTGTTTTTCCATATTGCCTGATAACGTCATTATTTCCACGTTGACATCTTGCTTGCCACGTTGTCGTCTCTCTTGCCACATTATCATTTCTCTTGCCACGTTTCCCACATAGTCATCTCTCTTGCCACATTTGTGAAGATAGGTGTCGCAATTGCGACTTTGTGGAAACTAGGTTTTCCCCCTCCAACGGTCACCTAGTATTTTGACCAATTCAACTTTGATTTGGTCAATGATCGTCGGAATTGCGATGTTGTAAAATCTATAAATATGTTGCATTTTACGGATGTTGCGACAATTTTTCTATAATAACGACACTTTAAAAATGGTTTGTGGGTCTTCTTATCTAGAGTACAACTATTAAAAGATATTGTACTAGGGTTCTTCTCGTTTCATTTTAATTTTCTAATCGGTCAAATTTTAAAGCAAACAACTATTAAAAGACAATGTACTAGGGCTAGATTACATAATGGGAAACAGTAACCTATGAATGGAGCCAACGTTTAAATTTTTTCAAAATGTTTATGTATGAAATCATACATTCTTGAGTCTTGAAAACCTCACATACTGTCAAGGCATGTCTCTAGTCCAACCATGTCAAATTTCGATGCATGCATGCACATATTGAATAAATTTCAACGTTGAACCCATTCACTGCTCACTATGCGAGGTCAGTGCATGACATTTTTGGTGGTTTAATTGTAAGTTCCATGACATTTAAAGAGAGTTCCAACAAATATTCTACATATGGAAACAACGACTTTTGACAATGAGACGCCCATTATGAATGTTGTTGCAAACATGGACGATCTCAAAGATTATGTTTTCAGAACATCATAGATCCTTAAGTCTTGAAACCCTCCCATACCGTTAAGGCATGTGTCTAGTCTAACCATGTCAAATTTCGATGCATACAGGCACATTTTGAAGAAATTTTGATGTTGGCCCCATTGACTAGTGCTCACTATGCAAGGTCGGTGCATGCCATTTGTGGTAGTTGAATTGGAAGTTCCATGACATTTCAAGAGAGTTCCAACAAAGATTCTACAGATGGAAACAATGACATTTGACAAATATGAAACACCCCATTATGAATGTTGTTGCAAACATGGACGATCTCAAATATTATGTGGCCACGACATCAAACATCCTTGAGTCTTGAAACCCTCCCATACCGTCAAGGCATGTGTCTAGTCTAACCATGTCAAATTTCGATGCATACAGGAACATACTGAAGAAATTTCAACATTGGCCCCATTCACTGCTCACTATGTGAGGTTAGTGCATGAACTTTTTGGTGGTTAAATTGGAAGTTCCATCACATTTCAAGAGAGTTCCAACAGAGATTCTATGGATGGAAACAACAACATTTGGAAAGTATGAGACACCCCATTATGAACGTTGTTGCAAACATGGAAAATCTCAAAGATTACGTGGCCGGGACATCAGACATATTCCTTGAGTCTTGAAACCCTCCCATACCATCAAGGAATGTGTCTAGTCTAATCATGTCGAATTTCGATGCATACATGCACAGTTTGAAGAAATTTCAATGTTGGCCCCATTCACTGCTCACTATGCGGGGTCGGTGGAAGAAATTTCACTGTGCCCATTCACCTTCAAGGCAGGCCCCATTCACTATGCTCACTATGAGACATCCATTATATTGAATTTTGATGCAAACATGGATGATCTCAAATATTATGCAGGGACATCAAACATCTTTAAGTATCGAAACCCTCCCATACCTTCGAGGCAGCTATCTAGTTTAACCATGTCAAATTTCGATGCATACGGGCACATATTGAAAACATTTCAATGTTGGCCCCATTTACTTCTCACTGTGTGGGGTAGGTGGAAGAAATTTTTTATGGGTGTATTTGAAGTTCCATGAAAAATTTCAAGATAGTTTCGACAGCGATTCTATAGAAGGGAATTAAGAATGATGACAATGAGAGGTGCAGCATGATGAACATTGATGCAAATGTGGACGATATCAAATATTATGTGGGGACATCATAAATACTTGATTATTGAAACCATCCCATACCGTCAATCCATTATTCTAGTCTAACCATGTCGAATTTTGATGCATACATGCACAGTTTGAAGAAATTTCAAAGTTGTTCCCATTCACTGCTCACTATGCAGGGTCAGTGCAAGATGACATTTGTAGTGGGTGAATGACAAAATTAATAAAAATGATGAGATGATGACATGGTTCTCTGAAGAATCTATGAGTGAATATTATGAGATGATGACATCGTTCTCACCAACATATGTCCACTTATTCGCAATGACACATATTTGATATCCTCCAACATTAAAGAAATCCCCACATCAACAGGGAGTTTAAACATTTTCAATAAGTGTGAGTCATTCATGTATTCTCCTACCTCATGGAAATTCTCTTGTGATAATTCTTACCATTATTCACATAACCCCCACACTATATTCCCCTTAGTTACTCAATAATCCAAATTTAGAAATGACCACTGAGGGCACTAAAAAGGAAGGAGATGCTTGAGGGATTGTTGAGTAGAGAAAGGAAATAGTTTTCCTTGTGTTGTGTATGGAAAGGAAGATATATATTCCCTTATACTCAAATATCACTCAAATACCCACTCTATATATCGTCTCATCTCATGCTCATTTCATTTTAATTTTCTGATGGGTCGAATTTTAAAGGAAACAACTATTGAAAGACAATGTACTAGGGCTAGAGTACATGATGGACAACAGTGACCTGTGAATGGGGCCAATGTTGAAATGTTTTCAAAAATTTTATGTATGACATCATACATCCTTGAGTCTTTAAACCCTCCCATACCGTCAAGGCATGTGTCTAGTCTAACCATGTCAAATTTCGATGCATACATGCACATATTGAAGAAATTTCAACGTTGGCCCCATTCACTACTCACTATGCGGGGTTGGTGCATGACATTTTTTGTGGTTGAATTGGAAGTTCCATGACATTTCAAAAGATTTCCAACATCATCAAGTAAGAGAGATAGATATATATATATGGATATCTGAAAGAAAATTCTACATCAAGTAAATACAAAAGAACCTGATACAATCCAAGCTTATCCTCAAGCTTGTAATGGAGTTCCTCAAACTTATGTCTGCTAGCCTTAGAACAAACACACCCTTTGCCTCAGTGCACCCCCTTCTCTTTCTATTCCCTTTTCTTTCATGATAGTGATGTAGACTTGAACCCTTGCCTTGGATAATGCACCCAATGCTATGTTGCACCCCTTGCAACCCACAACTATCTTCTTGGCTTGCTTTCTACATCAAAATGTGTGCCCTCACAAACTAGTGTGTCCCCTCTACACAAGAGAGTCCCCCTCACTAGTTTGTGCTCCCATCACCTAGAAATGCATCATTTTCCTCAAAAAATGGTGGCCAACAAGCCTTGCCTTTACCTCAACCAAGTGTGCCCTTCCTCCTAGAATGTGCCCCTTGCTTAAGTAAGTGCACCCCTGACCTTGGATGCACCCTCCATGCTAACTTGTGCCCTCCTTTCTCAATAACACATGCTCAAACCCTTGTGCACCCTCCTCTCTTCAAGAATGCACCCAAGTGTTCTCCAAACCCTCACTCCTCTCTTCTCTTCACTCCTCTTCTCCTCACCAAATTCTCTCAAAAGTGATCAAGTGAACAATGAGCCTCACTTTACCCTTCTGCCTCCTTTAGACTCTCTTAGTCCAAACCTTAGAAGATCAAGGGCCTATATTAGATCTAAACCAAGTCTAATCAATGGATGAGATCACATCTCATAAATTTCATTTGGAAACCCAATTTGACTTAAGTTTCCATAGTCTGCTTTATGTTCTCTAATTCACTTTACTCAAGTGAATTAAATGTCACTTTAGACTTAAGTGACCAATTTCACTTTATGACCTAAGTGAATAAAATCAATGTGAAATTAGAACATACGTAAACTGTGAGGGTAATACTTCCCCCCTTAGTGTTTAGAGACTCACAAACACAAGGGGACCACTTTCCAAGGTACCCAAATCTCAACAGAGTGGAGACTTAAGAGTTCGACGACCTTGAAATTCAACAAAAAATCGACAATGAAAATTACTATGATAAAATTCAACATTAAATTTGACAGACTACAAAATTTAAAAATTTAAAAACATATGAACATAATGAAGATGAAAATGAAAATACATGTAATTAAACACATGATAGAAATGAAAATAGCATGCTAACATGATTAAACAAATATTTCAAAAACACATCATCTTCTTCAAAATTTAAAAACTTGTTCAAGAAACATAACATTAAAAACATGAACATAAGATTGAAAAGATTTACACAAATGAGCATCCAAAAATAAAAATAAAACGAGAACACAAGTTTTATTCTTGATGTTCCCATGGTCTACTTGTTACATCAAAAAGTTTTATATCATCAAGAGCACTCGAGGCGGTGAAACCACTAGAAGCATGAAGTACACCGTTGGATCAGGGACTAGGTCTATCACTCTCAATGTCAAGATCATCTTCATCTCCTAATGCATCTGGAACGGTCTTGAAACATGGGGTAGAAGAATTGGATGAGTCTTTAGTGACATTAATTAAGGCCAATTGCAAGTTTCTACAAACATAAACACGATCTTCTAATTTTCCAGATAACAATTTGTTTCTTTTCTTGGAGTGAATATGGTCGAAAGCACTCCAATTCCTTTCACACAACGATGCACTTAATCCCTGGCTCAAGACACAAATTGCAAAATTTTATAGTTTTGGGGCCCTTGATCCATAAAAATCCCACCATACTATTGGAGAACTTACGACCCTATCATACTTCACTGCTTTAGTTCCAAATATCCCTTCTTCTAGCCTCTATACCCTTATTTGTGATTTAACCAAAGCATCAATTGATGGATCTGGATTTATCTTTTCAATTGTAAAACTTTTTGAACCCAACAATATGATAACCAAGCAAAATAAATTATTCCCATAAAATTTAATCTTCCTACAGAAATAAAAATTATGATCTATACAATGATTACATTAGCTGAGTAAAGTTCATGCACAATGGAAATTAATAGTCAAACAACACAAGAACACAAGATGTACCATGGAAACCCCAACTCTAGGGAAAACCGGAAAAGAAGGGCTTTATTATTCTCTTCTTTAGACAATATACAACAACAATAATACAAATTACAACTCACAAATCAGATATGGAAATTCATAGCCAATAGGAAACCCTCATAGGTGTGTCGTATGGCCTCCCAATGTTAAATTTGGCAACATCGACAGTCATTCTCCAATGAGAGGCCATATGGGCCACCCTAAGGCTAGCCATGGAGATTTGGAGAATCAACCAGTCTTGTGAGGTATTGACAAAAGCCAGGGGGAACGTACAACCTCTGTGACTCAAACCAAAAGTTAGGACAAATGAGATGTTATGTAAGTCTAATGCAAAAGTCAGGGGGAACGTACAACCTCTGTGAGCATAGAAAATCTAGTGAAAAAGTCAGGGGGAACATACAACCTATTTGAGCATAGACAGACTAGTGCAAAAGTCAGGGGGGACGTACAACCTCTATGAGCCTAGTCAAGCCTTGTGAACCATGAGAAAAAGTCAAGGCATCTAGAAAACGTTAGGTTGAACATTGAATTCCTATGAGATAGAAACAAAAAATCTTCCTGATATTTCAAATGATGTAATGTATTGATCTAGTGCGTTGGCACGTGTAACACCTTCCACCATGAAGAAATTGGAATTACTTTGTAAAGAGTCAAGTTATAAAAAGTCAAAGTTGCATGTCTAGGTCAAAGTCAAAGTTTAGACCACTACTATAGTGCATTTTCTTCTCCTCCAATGCGCATTAGTTGAGTTATATATATTATATCACATGTAAATTATCATTCATTCATTTGGTTAATGCGAATTCTTCCATTCTTTCTCTCCTACTTCTCTTTTCTCATATTTTCTCTGCAAACTGTGTATGTCATTTGCTAGCTAGATCTATTTTGTGCAGGTTTAACACATTTACAAATAGTACTCACTTTATATTTGTGGATATGAATGACTCTGAATGCATGTATACTAAATATGAAAATTGAATAAATCAAGTCCATGCGAATGGCAATCATTTTATCTCTAGTGTGTTGTTGTTGTAAACAAACAAACCATATGGTTGATTTTATTGTATTTGTAAACCAACCATATGGTTCATTTTATTTTATTTGTAAACCAACCATATGGTTCATTTTTATTGTATTTTCACATCACGAGAGAAGTACTATTTAATTTTTTCCAATAAAGAGAACAATGGTTTAAATTTACAAAGATGTTCAAAGTTTATATTTGCAAAATTTAATTTTACAAAGATGTTAAAATTTTATACATGTATTTTGTGATAAAACACTGAGAGAGAAATAAAACAACAAGAGAGAATGCACATAGAGCCAATACTTATTCTGGAAATCCTTAACTGAGAGAACCAACACCTCCTATCTATCTACCTTGGCCAAACTAGTCAAGCCAAATAGCCAACATCGACCACTTGAGACTTCTTACAATGGAGTATCTCAAGCAATTAAATGACCACTTGAAGCTTCTTACAATGGAGTATCTCAAGCTACTAAAGGAGCTTCATTAGTTACAATCATAATTCCTTTACCAAAATTAGATTACAATGCAAAGACATGCAAGGCCTCAATATAACGATGCAAAGACATGCATGGAGTGGAAATAGCCATGAGAAGACATGCATAACTATCCAAAGGCATGTATAGAATTAGATTACAACGCAACGACATGCATATCTATCCAAAGACATGTATAGAATTGGATTACAATGCAACGACATGCATGGCCTCAACATAGCCATGCAAAAGAAAAACATAATTAACTGTTATGCAGAACTTGAACCTCACTATATACGAGGTCATCCAAGGTTCATTGAGCACCCCCTGAGATTCTTGATTTTGCTTCTTTCTCTCTACATTTTTTATTTGATTTCCTTCTTCTTGTTAAAGGGGGAGAAGGATGTGGATTCGTCTTTGATATTTTTGTAGATGAGGGAGATTTAGAGGACTCGTATCCCTCCCTTACCTCATCTATCTCCTCCCCCACTAAAGGTGAGTCCTTTTTGTTGGGAGTTATCGAAACCCAAATTGGAGTCTCATCCACATATCATGGAACTGATTCCTTCCCATGTGTAGCTGTGCAATTTCTGAGCGAGGTCTAATTTACTTTAGTTGTATTTTATGTTTTCTTTTGTTCTTTTGTTGGTGTCTCATATTTACTTATGGGATGTTCTTCTGAGACTCTTCCTCAATCGATCCCTCTTTTTCTTCATCTTGAGATAACAAAGCTTCAAATATAGTTTTGGAGGGATTAGATGGGCGATCCTGAGATATCTAGTCAGGTTGAGTCCCCCCCAAGATGTTGTTTCTTATGCTTTCTTGAAACTTGTTTCAAACCTTGATCGACATTGTTATGTGGAGTTAGATTTAAATTAGAAGATGGTTGAGTTTTTTGGGC
This sequence comes from Picea glauca, assembly GCA_000966675.3. NCBI lineage: Eukaryota > Viridiplantae > Streptophyta > Pinopsida > Pinales > Pinaceae > Picea > Picea glauca. The sequence goes on from JZKD02S2123163.1 coordinate 492,157, forward strand.
TTTAGGGCATATTTTTGAAAAGTTACCATATTCATGGTAAAGGTTACATTTGAAAGGTACATTCTCATAAGAAAGGGCCCAAATATGACCTCAACCCTCCATGTTGACCTAAATCACCCATGGCAGTCACTTTTCAAAATCCATGTCCACACATATTTTGGCACATGTGAAAATATTTCCCTTAGGGTCAAAATGAGTTATATAGAGACCCAATTTATTTCCAATGGCTTTGAAATGTATTTGGCCCAAAAAATAAAGGGGAGGTAGAAAATTCTAATCCATACAGGAACTGTAGACATCTCCATATCTAGGTTAAAGTTGATATTCCAGTGGGAAAGAAAAATTCCCCTGGAACCCATAAAGTAGGGGCGGAATTTGAAGATTAGGTCCCGATCTTATTTGGTTTAAAAAATAAATACATAAAAACATTTTCCACAATAAAACACAGTAGTAGGGTCTTGCTCAATCCAATTCTTGGAAATCCATTATAGTACAATCCTAGGATTCGGCTAAAGGCCTAAAAACTTACTAACTAAACTTCGCTTTGTTAGAATGATAGAGTTAATTTTTTCCACAGAGTGCCCCAAGTCAAGAATGGGGATGGAATCATCCCTTTTGGAAAATCTACTTTGGCCAGCATACAAGGAAGGCCCAACCATGAACAAGAGTTCAATGAATAGCTTCAACCGACTCCAAATTGTGCACACGGCCCACAAAAAATTAGGGCATAGTTCATAGATTGCAGGTTCAACAAGTACAAATATCGATTGTGACCATTAGTACATCCAAATCTAGGATCACTACCGTCAATTCTCCAAACAAATGCAACATGAACAAAACTGTTATCAAGGATGAGGGTGGAAGCTAGGGAAAACCCTAGTTGCAGAGAAATGCGCCCAATCTCCAATTCATCTCAAGTTAACTTTCAGTACGATGATATTCAAGAGAAAATGCATCACATTTTTTTACCACTAGAATATTCTTGATTTAAAATTTAAAATTATTTTCTTACCATCAAACTTTTGCATCGTCTAAAATTCCACATGGTGGAATGTTGGTAAACATAGTGGAATATCGGTGCCTAAGTTCCAAGCACCTAACCTCAAGGGGATCAACATAGACAAACCCATGACCTCCCCAACTTTGGGGGAGAGATCTAAGATCTCTCATTTGACTCATGATTACTTGAACTAATCCTTATGACTAATAATATATTATACTTATCCTAAAGAAAAAACACCTTAAAATGAAACTCTCTCCAAAATAAGTTGGTTTTGGTTTTTATCTTGTAAAAACAACTTTAAAATATATAACCCTTAGCACAATCAATTTAATTATAAAGAAAAAATTCTCAACAAATTTACTTTACAAACTTTTCCCTACATAATATTTATTTTTATTAAATTAATATTCTCTATAAATTTTGTCAAATTAAAAAAAAAATATTCCATTAATACTCATTTAAACTAATTTATTTTTTTGAAACATATATAAATTATTTTGAGAACATCGTGTTAAGAACCAAACATCAATATAGCATAGAAAAACCTCAGGAAAAGTACTCAACGCCTTGAAAAAGAGATAATTTCAGATAATAAGCCTCTTCGAGGGGGCAACCTCCTTT
>JZKD02S2123175.1:0-28044 GCA_000966675.3 Picea glauca
TAATAGATATGTAATTTAATAAATTTATAATTTGTTAAAATAAATTAAAATTATTGTTTTTTAGATTATGATATTTGGTGGGACAAAGTGTTAAACGTTGTTGTAGGTTCATGAGTATCTGTGTCCTTTAAATCCTAGACATATTGTGGCTGGCCGCTGAGATTTGCAGTTGGGTGCTCATGTGCTCATCTCCAACAACCTGATATAGCCTACCCACCAATAGAGGGAACCCACGACTTAACTCAACCGACGTGGATTCAAACTCCACTAGATTAGGTTGAGTTATATATCATAATTGCATTTACGAAGAGACAAAGCACGGATCACATCCATCCACTATTTCACCCACATCATTGACCAAACATTGATATTTCAAAAGTTGCAAAGTACTCATGAATGTCCCCCACTCAAAGATTTGGTGTAAAGCATTAAATGTTAAAGATTTGGTATGTAGTGTTCAAAGCATTAAATGTTAGATGACTTGATTGAATGTTGCATAGATATTTTGTCCCTGTCAGCCAATGACATTGTGTGAGATGATAGTGATGTGACTGCCCAATTTTATTGAGGAGGAGTTGGCAAGAGTGCTAAAAGTGTTAGGAGGTTGTTACTTTGACTGCCATATAAGAAGCTTGTCCAATCAAGATGGAAGGACCTTATCCCATCAAAATAATATTCTCCATTTATTTATGAAATTTTCTATATTCAAAATAATTTTGAATATAATGTGTACAAAGCTTATGGTACTTGAAAATTTTTAGATATGCTTCTTCAAGAAGATATAACATGAAGTTAAAAAAGGCATTGTAATTTATTTTCATAAGTTGTGAATGTTTCCCTACACAAGGAAACATTACATATAAATATTTTACCTCTTGGGATTTTTGGAAGGGAAAGAAAATCTCTTTAAGATTGGATTTTAGAGCAAGGGTGGATATGCCATTTGATTATGGCCTTTCCATGAATGAATGATATGACAATAGAAACTTAAGATAAGATTTTGCACTAAACTTGAGAAGCAAGTTTGGTTAGAAAAGTTTGGCAAAAGTGAAATATTAGCTTGACTATGTGGGCTTAATGTTGTGAGTGGGAAATCCCTCTACGGATTAGCACTTAGGGTTTTATCATGCATGTAGAAAAGACCTAAAGATTCTTACTTTCTACCGTCATCCCGGACCTAATCCCCATTATTCTTAAGTAAATACGTAGTTAAGAAGATCAAGTGAGCATACCTTATTTCGGGCGTTTGACATCGATCCTTCTTCACGCTTGGTCACTCTTTGACTGCAACTCTCCTCCCAAGGATGCCCTGCATTCACACAAGATAAACAAAGAACTCCACATGCATTTGATCTAAAAATTAATGGGTTAGAGATTTAATCAACATGTACACAATAAACCATGAAAACCTCATATGGTGGGACGAGAAAAGTACTTCTTTATTATTAACTTCACTAAATCAACTTACAATGATGAAGCCAAGCACTGCTCCATGAACCTAGTTATGGGCTCCTCTTCAACTGTCCTCCAACTTCTTTGCTCTATACTTCTCTTTGCACAAGGATGGCTAAAGGTTGGGACAAAGGGAATGCTCAATCGGGTATAGTTTCTTTACTATGATTCTCCTCTCCCAAATGGGACCCCTAACCCTTCTTTTATAGGCTAGAAGAAGCTAGGTATTTGGTCGAATTTCTGGCCATGCATGGCCGAAAGGTTTAGTTAACTTACCCAAAGTTGTGTGTTTTGTCAGTAACTTTCCTTTTTTCGTGCTTTTGTAGGCACACGCAGGTTGTCTTGGGTCAGCTAGCGTGTACATGTGTGCAGTAATGTAGCAAGGTGCGTGGGCCTTTATAAAAGGGTTTTTTAAGAAGAGTTGTTCAACAATGTTTTGGCAAAGAAGGAATTTGAGATGGCCTGATGCCAAGTAAGCATGTCTGGTGCAAATTAGGGTTATAACACTTAATCATGTAGATAAAGCATAGATTATGTGAGGTGTGAGGTATTAGACTTGCAAGTTGTATAAATGGTGAATTGTGACTATGAAAACTATTTCCTATGTATTAATGTGAATTTCTTTTGGAAATGTAAAATAAAAAATTGAAATGTTTCATGGCCTTATAATTGAGTTTTAAGGCACCCAGAAAATCAACTCCATAGTGGTAAGTGGATGGGTATGATGAATGGATTGAAAAAGTCTCAAATCCAAATAGTAGAGACATGTTGTGGGTTATTTAGACCTATTTTATACCACATAAGTTCAAGAAATAGGTTGGCATTGTTGGTGTGGAGAGAAAATAAAAGGGTGCAAGTATGAGTGTTTAAAATCAAGTAATGTCCAGTGCTCTTCTATGTAATTACAAGAAATATAGAAAAACAAGTGGAGTAAACCTCTACAGTAGCTCCTCTATGGACTTATTGTTGATTGTGGAGCTAGAGAAGGTAGATCCAAACATTGGAGTCTCCTTTATTAGTAGGTTAGCAATCAAAATAATAAGAAGATATAAGAACCATTTAAATGCACATTTTAATGAGGGAAGGAGAATTCAATCATAAAATAATGATGTCACCTAGAGTGAAACATGAAGATGACCTTTAAGATCTCTCATCAAGAGGGTTTTGACCTCTTTGAGGCTTTCTCTCTGTAAACTATATTAATGGATGGAAGAAACTCTCTCCTTAGTAAAGGAAGAGGTGCTCGATCCCAATACTAATGAGATACAATGAAATTTATGTAGAAAATGACTAAATATTTGCATATATTTGTAAGGTATATCCTTACATTTATTGAAATACTTTAACTCATGATAGATCCTTGTGTTAGCACTGGATGTCACCTTTAGACTGATATAAAGGTAAGCTTAGTACCCATCGGGATATCAAAGTAAAAGGATATATTTAAATGTGTGAATGGGTCAAACTGACATGGATCAAGACTCAGTCCAGTAAACAAAATGAATGAATACTATGCTCCTGCAGGGAAGGGCTAAAACAAACTCCAATCAACAAATCTTGGACAAATGAACAGAAGAAATAGAGGATAACACTGAATTAATAACACAATTCCACTTCCAGCTAAATTGAATTATTTACTGAAGAAAATATCATAAATTATAAACCTTATAATAAAAAAATATAGAGTACTTGCATGGAAAAACTCACAATGTATGCAACGAATCATTTACTACACAAAATGTAAATAACATTGTAATGAATCATTCAAAGATAATATTCCACAAAAGCAGAAGACAAAGAACAGGTTGGGATAACACAAAGTTGATATTGTATTTTCACTAGAGTCCTTCAATCCAGATACATAGTCTTCTTAGTTTCATAAATCATAACCGGAAGTGTGAGCCTCAATCTCTAATCATTCGAACCCTTCAAAATGGTTACATCTTACAATATATAGCCTTACATGTGTTATTTTCCTTCTATGAGTTTGAAATATAGTTGTTACATTGGATTCCATCCACTTAGGAGTTCATTTTATGGAATAACAACAGAAAATCTAACAAACTCCTAAAACCTAGGATCATGTCTACATTCATAAATACAACAAAGCCAACACATGCTGCATAATTTAGAAAAGCTAGGTCGATGGGACATGTGTCTTTCATGATCAACTAAAATGTTGGAGGCATTTGATACACAGGTGGAAACTGAAATCCTTGATCTAAGGCTTACTGTGTGAATTTGCAGTGAATTGGTGGAATCTGCTGCGAAAACTTTGTTTCAGCAGTTTTGCAGCGAATAACTGGAAATTGCTACCAAAAACTATGTTTATCAACTGTTTTGGATTCTCCAAATTGTTGTTGGTGTGAAAAAATTGTAAGGTGGTTATATGTATCCTTTTCACTCCTTAACCTTGCTTTGGACATAGCTATTAGTCAAAACTGTAACTAAACCATCAAACATCATAAGACAAAAAGTAGCCTTTAGGTTTTTTTGCAACACATAACCATATCCTTCTCAAAACTAGTACAATTTAAAAAATGAGTTTCCTCTAAATTAATGATTGTAGAATGTGCTAATAGGTCCAAGTTCTACTTTTCCACTTGTTCTCTCAACTGTTGCAACTCTCTTTTCAATAGCATATTCTCAACTTTCAGAACCATATTCTGCTTGTAGACATTCTTCACTTGATGGTGCAGGGGCAAGGATCTTTTGACCATGTTTATGCTTTTATAAATAAATACCTCACAACTATCCAAGTGCTCTTTTATTTTTATTTTTATTTCTCTATTATCCTGCCTCAATTGCACAATTTGAACTTATGCATCCTTCAACAGATTTATGAGTCTCTTCACTATCTGATTGCTTACATCTGGTGGAGACTGTTTTTCAATAATTTCTACAGGATCTTGGTGAACAGGTGCTTTGGTTGTGTTGGAACACACTTTTTTTAATGTTCTAGGTTCAAATGTTGGATATTCCCTTGTTTCTAAGTAAGTAAGAGGTTATACTTAAGCCCAAAAAAGCCAGACTTTGGAATCTCGCGTATTTCACGATGTACCTGCCAAAGCCCCGGTATCCTGACGCGTGAAATGGCGATAAGGGTTTAGTTCTAATCACCATTATCGAACCCCTAAGTAGGGATTTTTAGATGTTATTACCTCGTGGTCTCGTGTTTCGGGAGTTACTCGTCGAACATTTTCCAAACCCCCAAGATGTGAAGTTGCAAAGTCATTCCAAGTTACTCAGGTTAATATCAAGAGTGATCATTATAAACTGTAGTTAGTCTTTATCGCAATTTCGCAACTCGACAATTCTTACCTCAAATAACAACACCTTTGTAACTCTGCTCCCCGAAGTCGCGATATTCATTAATTAAGCATGGTTAATTAAAAGCTTAAGTCAAATCACAGATTATAAATCAAATCGCACCATCGCGATTTCGGGCTTTTGGGTCTCAAAGGCTAGATGCGAAATCATTCGATACGGCGAGCGTCGAAAAGGGGATTAAGGACTAAAAGCACGAAATTAAAAGAGCTAAAATGGATTAATTAAGGCTTTGAGTAGCTTTTAACCGTATGATCTACAGATGAAGTTTTTAAAGTTTCTACTCTTTTCCCAAGTTACGAGTCGTCAAATATTTATGGCATTTATTTGAATTTCAGTGAGGTGATTGACAATAAGATCCCATTTATTTTCTAAAATATTTCCATTAAATGTTTTAATCATTCTGTTGGCAAGGACTAGCATGAAATTAATCTATCTAAGAAAAGGGTTTTCTTTCATTATCTCAGCTTTCCTTTCTATTGTGCGCAAAGCTATTTCACCAGGATAACTTATGTCTGTGTTTTCAATCTTTTACTACAGGGGATCTAATTGCAAGGTTATACATCATGGCTCCACGAAAAGAACCCAAGGCAGTCACTGAGAGCTCAGGCCAAGGTTCAAATATTGTTTCTGATACTTTGCCTCGAAGTATCAATACTATCAAAACATGGACGCACATTTCCAATGTTCTGCAGCCCGAGGTGATAAATTGCCCGGATGATTCCTACGATAACGAGGACGATGACATGTCCACCAAATACAAATTTGTTTCTCAAGAAGAGATACACAAAATAGAATCAAGGCCACGGATTCCCCCCTATTATGATATGGTCAGATGGCCACTAGACCATGTAGACATCCTGACTAGAACGATTTTCAACGAACAGAGGGAAGCAGTTGGGTCTTTTAGACCAATGCACTTACAGGCAATGTATAAATTTTCACCCACACCAAACCATACTTACAATTTCGAATTCCTAGAGGGGTTCAAAAAGAAGGAATGCGAGCAGTATGGAAGAAATTTATCCGATCTGATCAAAGAGTGGGTTTCGCACCCCACGAAATTTAGGGTCGATACTCATGGAATTTATTCAATCTCCTCTTTAGAGCCACAATTCAAGTATGTAGTGATGATGGCCTGTAGACTGTACGGGAAGGAGGACACAACTCACTTTTTCCTCCCATGGGTACCACTCATTCATACAGTTGCTGAAGGTTTTTCTTTCGACTGGGCCAAATTGATGTCAGACAGTCTCACCAGTCGAATTACTGAATATCAAGCACAGAAAGCCAGCCGGAGAGCATCTTCATTCTTTATGTCTGCCTACATCATGGACGCTATTTGCTTCATGACACCCTTCCCATTGATGAGTTGGAGTTGGACTCCATCTAATGCTGAGCCTATCCATGTCTACCACTTGAAAATTTGGGAGGATAAGGCCAAAGATTTCATATACGAGATTTTTAACTGGGTAATGGTATCGATGCATGTCTCTATCTTTAGCCATCTGCCTCCCCAGATTTTGGATAACATCACGTCCAACCTAAGTAATGTAGCAGATTGGTATATAGAAGCATATTTTTCATACATCATAGTTTTTGGCACCTCGGTTCCCCGCCATGCTTTGTCGTTATTCCTGCCAGATAAACTAATATGTCGGGAGATCGCCAAGCAAGTTGTGCTTGGTGGGATAATAAAAGAACTCAAAGGACTATCGAAGAAGGTATGACCACCCTTCCCCATTCATATTGGTTCATACTCTTTATTATATTTTGGCCATGCCAAAGCCGAGGCCACGGCCTTGGAGGAAATGAAGTTGGTGAACATTGAGTTCAAAAAGCATGACCCTAATAAGGTTGTGAGTAATCACTTGGCGAATTGTGGCTTGAAGAGATACAAACATGAGGATTCACCTCATGATGAAATCTTCCGAGGTGCGAGGTCCTACTCTGAAGTCTTGAGTCGGATTCAGGCCTTGCCACTCGAAGATATGGTTGATTTCCTCAAATTCGAGGAGCATTGGAAGATTTGCCTCCCCCTAATCTTATAGGGAAAAACCCCAAAGCTTCCAGACACATAGTAGGCGAAATCCAAAGGCTCAAACAACTCAAGTCCTGGCAAGGAGAAAAATTAAGAAGGGACAGAGGAAGGGGAGACCTCGGAATAGGGAGCCGAAATCCTTGATCAAGGAGAGTAAAACCTAGAGGTAGTTGCGTCGGGTGAGTAGGTACTAAGTCAAGCAGACATACCCTCGCAAAAGGTAGGCGACACCCCATTAATCACATCAAGTGAGCCGGCCACATATGCTACCCCTAAACAATCATCCAAGGAAATCAACATTCTGATTGTTGTTATCACACCCTTACTGTTCACAAAGGGGAACCCCGATGTGGGATGGATTTTCAATGAAGAACTGATGCCCATTTCTGTAGATGAGATGCCTCCTAATGAATGTTTCTTTGATAATAAAAGGAAGGTCGTGGTGAAGAAAGAATTATATTAGAGAGAGGGTAGAGTGGCTAAAAAATTTAAAATCATGATAGATGGAAAGGTCGTGAAAGAGGAAGAATTCACCGAGGAGATAGCAAGAACATTAGGAGCTTATGCTACGGCCAATCAGTACTCAGTTGGAACTCTGAAGGCATAGTTGAAATGGAAGAACCTCTTGATCAGTAAGTTGGAGGCTAGGGTAGTTACGACAGAAGCGAATGCCAGGGATCAGGCGAACAAAGGTCTCGAGGAGGCCAGAGTAGCTGACCAATGGGAAATCAAACAGCTTAGAGTCAAGCTCGAGAAAATGCATCAGTCAGCCCAGATAAACCAAGCGCGGGTAAGTCAGCAAGAGGAGTTAATACAACAGCTATAGTCAAAATTGAATTCTGCTGAGAACCAGGTCCTAGATATAAACATATTCCAATCCCAAGCCACCGAGATCCAACAAAAGGTGGAAATAACTCAACAGGAATTGCTTACCAAAGTGGAAATCATCCAAAGTCACTTTCATACGATTGATCAAGCGCTAAAGGATATCTCTTTGAGAGAAAGAGAAGCTGGGGCGGCTCGAATTGCTTTCCAGGAGGTTGTTGTAGCAACAACAAAGGAAGGTATGGTCGGTAGTGCCAGGTTATCCATCCCAGAGAAAACCAGGGGAAATATCTTACTAAAGGCGTGGGAGCATAACATATCAGAGAGAAGAGAAAGAGCTAAAGAGATGAAGAATTCTTGTGAAGAGACATTCATCTTGATAAATAAAAATTTGTTGAACCTTGATAAGGAAAATAACGCCGGGACACTGGGAAAAATTAACATAGCCAAACACCTATTAGATATCAAGGATAATGTTGAAAAGGAAGAAGCTGAAGTATCCCAGCCGAGTCAGGTTGAATTTGCCCAAGTGGACAGATGGTTAATAAAACCAAGTTTACAATTATGGTTCATCATCACGAAAGACCGACAAGTAGGAAGACGATTGCCAAAACTAGTGAAGAATTGTTACACTTTTGAGGCAAACAACCAAGCAGAGCCCTCCAAGTTGATAGCCCAGTTGATTGAAAGGTGTGTCAGTTACGTTGAGCAGGGGAAAGGGCAAGCTTCTGGTGTTAAATGATGACAGACGTTATTCCATTCTATTTATGGGTACAAAGGAACAAAGAAAGGAAGGCACTCCACCTGCATGGAGGAAGACAAAGAGCAAGGAAATGAAACGCTTCATTTCCTCATTTGTAATCAAAGTCTTTTAGAACAAATGGAATTTGAACTGTTTTTTAAGCTTGTATAAATATGCATTTTGAAACGAAAGAAAGGGATTTTTCTTTCGGCAGATTGTAATAGAGAAAATTTTCCTTTGCCGGGATTAATACAAAGCGAATTGAAGACTCCATATTCCGTCAAGATTGAGTTATGTGTTTTCCTCTGTTATTTCATACTTCATGTCATTTTTATATACATATTTGATGAATGATTTAACTACAATTTAGTACAACTTCTACTGTGGCAATCATGTTTTAGTTATATAATTATTTACAGCTTTTCCTCTGTATCGGCTATTAGCAGGTACAAGACCTGTGAATTTCTTAGATCTCTATATTTTATGCGTCATTAAAGTGTTTATTTTCTTTTTCTTCTTCTATTACAGTGTGAGATTACTCTTGAATTGACGCCTCACATTGTCTGACAGCTCTATGTTTTCTTTCGTTTCATACTCGGTTTCAAATTTTAACTTAGTTACGGAAAACGATATTTGATTTTGTTTAAACCATTTAATTGGCTTCACAAGATTGTTTCTCATATAATCTAAAATTGAATTAGCAACTTAAAAACAACAACCTCTTAAATTTTTGTCCCTTAAATGACAGCCCCTGTTGAAAGGCAACCTCACGTAGAACCCGACCTCTCAGACCAAACCAGCATTGCCCTAAACCTCTTTGATATTATCCTAAGAACTGCAACCACCCAGATCAAACTCGAGCATTCGTGGGCAGACATTGAACGGGGCATAACCATTCAAGAACAAGTGGAAGTTAGACATAGACAGCTTAGAAATCAGCCATAGTTTCTCTTCCAGTTGTTTTATCCTTCCCATACCTTTACCCTCTTCTGGATTCCTAGACTCTATACTTTGTAGCCTTAAGTACAGACTCTGGAACAACAGGTTGCATGATGAACAGGTGTTTGAGATGCACCTTATGTCATAGGATTTAACTGCTTTGTTGCTGACCTGGTTAGATGTTTTCTAGGTACTTCTTTTGTAGATGTCTCTTGACTAAACATGACCTTTTTATTGATGAGGCATGTACCTTTTATGAGACCTGTACCTCTGTTGCACTTTCATTTACAGAAACTAGATATTCTTTCAATGCTGACCCGGTCACAGGTTTTCTTGGTTTAGGCATTTTCACTGCTTCAACAATGAATTCAAGCTTTCTCTTACTCGTCTTACTGTCAGAGGTCTCTTTAACATCTTATACAGTTTTAATTTCCTGATCTAAAGGTTTTTTTCCTTTAGATTTCTCCTTAGACTCTTTACTGAGAAAATTTTTAACTTTAGTTTCAGGGGTTTCCACTATGGTTGGTTGCTGCTCTTCACCTTTGTTTATTTTTATTTTAGCACTAACATTGGTTGTTTGAACTACTTTCTTAGTTGAGGAAGGGTTTTTTTATCTTTGTTTGAGGAGTACTGATAATATCTGCACTGAAACCTGATGTGGACAAAAAGGTGTCCAAATCTCCACTTGTTTTACTGAGCTCCTCTAAGACTAGCAACTTGATAAGGCCAGAATGAAATATGATACTTTCAACTAATTTAGATTTAGCCTACACCTTATCAAACATTTCACCCAATATTTTGAAAAGATAAATGGGAAAATTCAAGAATTTCTTACCAGTAAAGTGCATGAGTAATCTGATATGGTACTAGTACGCCATGTTGAAATGTCCTTCACAGGTGAAGTATCTGTGAACTACTCTTAGCATCTTATCAAAATATTTCGTCATGTAACTCCTTGGCACTCCTTTAGATATATTATCATCCTGATACTCTGGTTTGAAATAGTCATGGAAAAATGCAGAATCCAGGGCCATCCCCTTGAACCATCTCTCACCTTGACAAGGCATATTTGTAGCTGCTGCAATTTTCTGTTATGTTACCTGAAACTCTAGTGAGTAAACTTTTGTCTTGAGACCATCAAAATTTAATGCAAACTCCTTAGCTACCTCCATGTGCCCCTTCTGTAATTTCTCACAGAAAGTGATGCATCCTCCTCTCTGAAAACATTCTGTAATAAAAGAATCTGAATTAACTAGATGCATGTCATGAGGTCTAGATATCACAATTTCACCTCCTTTGTAGATTTTCTTATTTTGTTGTGCAGGTTCCATAATTGTCAGAGGGAAATAGTATGATTTGGGAAAATTGGATGACAACCATAAATCCAAACTGGTGCTAGNAAATGGGACCCCTAACCCTTCTTTTATAGGCTAGAAGAAGCTAGGTATTTGGTCGAATTTCCAGCCATGCATGGCCGAAAGGTTTAGTTAACTTACCCAAAGTTGTATGTTATGTTAGCAACTTTCCTTTTTTCATTCTTTTGTAGGCACACGTAGGTTGTCTTGGGTCAGATAGCGTGTACATGTGTGCAGTAATGTAGCAGGGCATGTGGGCCTTTATAAAAGGGTTTTTTAAGAAGAGTTTTTCAACAATATTTTGTCAAAGAAGGAATCTAAGATGGCTTGATGCCAAGGAAGCATGTCTGGTGCAGATTAGAGTTATAACACTTAATCATGTAGATAAAGCATAGATTATGTGAGGTGTGAGGTATTAGACTTGCAAGTTGTATAAATGGTGAACTGTGACTATGAAAACTATTTCCTATGTATTAATGTGAATTTCTTTTGGAAATGTAAAATAAAAAATTGAAATGTTTCATGGCCTTATAATTGATTTTTAAGGCACCCAGAAAATCAACTCCATAGTGGTAAGTGGATGGGTATGATGAATGGTTTGAAAAAGTCTCAAATCCAAATAGTAGAGACATGTTGTGGGTTATTTAGACCTATTTTATACCACATAAGTTCAAGCAATAGGTTGGCATTCTTGGCGTGGAGAGAAAATAAAAGGGTGCAAGTATGAGTGTTTAAAATCAAGTAATGTCCAGTTCTCTTAAATGTGATTACAAGAAATATAGAAAAACAAGTGGAGTAAACCTCTACGGTAACTACTCTATGGACTTATTGTTGATTTTGGAGCTAGAGAAGGTGGATCCAAACATTGGAGTCTCCTTTATTAGTAGGTTAGCAATCAAAATAATAAGAAGATATAAGAACCATTTAAATGCACATTTTAATGAGGGAAAGAGAATTCAATCATAAAATAATGATGTCACCTAGAGTGAAACATGAAGATGACCTTTAAGATCTCTCATCAAGAGGGTTCTGGCCTCTTTGAGGCTTTCTCTCTGTAAACTATATTAATGGATGGAAGAAACTCTCTCCTTAGTAAAGGAAGAGGTGCTTGATCCCAATACTAATGAGATACAATGAAATTTATGTAGAAAATGACTAAATATTTACATATATTTGTAAGGTATATCCTTACATTTATTGAAATACTTTAACTCGTGATAGATCCTTGTGTTAGCACTAGATGTCACCTTTAKACTGATATAAAGGTAAGCTTAGTACCCATCGRAATATCAAAGTAAAAGGATATATTTAAATGTGTGAATGGGTCAAACTGACATGGATCAAGACTCAGTCYAGTAAACAAAATGAATGAATACTATGCTCYTGCAGGGAAGGGMTAAAACAAACTCCAATCAAMAAATCTTGGACAAATGAACAGAAGAAATAGAGGATAACACTGAAGTAAATAACACAATTCCACTTCCAGCTAAATTGAATTATTTCCTGAAGAAAATATCATAAATTATAAACCTTATAATAAAAAAATATAGAGTACTTGCATGGAAGAACTCACAATGTATGCAACGAATCATTTACTACACAAAATGTAAATAACATTGCAATGAATCATTCAAAGATAATATTCCACGAAAGTAGAAGACAAAGAACAGGTTGGGATAAAACAAAGTTGATATTGTATTTGCACTAGAGTCCTTCAATCCAGATACATAGTCTTCTTAGTTTCATAAATCATAACCGGAAGTGTGAGCCTCAATCTCTAATCATTCGAACCTTTCAAAATGGTTACATCTTACAATATATAGCCTTACATGTGTTATTTTCCTTCTATGAGTTTTAAATATAGTTGTTACATTGGATTCCATCCACTTAGGAGTTCATTGTATGGAATAACAAACTCCTAAAACCTAGGATCATGTCTACATTCATAAATACAACAAAGCCAACACATGCTGCATAATTTAGAAAAGCTAGATCGATGGGACATGTGTCTTTCATGATCAGCTAAAATGTTGGAGGCATTTGATACAAAGGTAGAAACTGAAATCCTTGATCTAAGGCTTACTATGTGAATTTGCAGTGAACTAGTGGAATCTACTGTGAAAACTTTGTTTCAGCAGTTTCGCAGCGAATAACTGGAAATTGTTGCAAAAACTATGTTTATCAATTGTTTTGGATTCTCCAAATTGTTGTTGGTGTGAAAAACTTGTAAGGTGGTTATATGTATCCTTTTCACTCCTTAACCTTGCATTGGACCTAGCTATTAGTCAAAACTATAACTAAACCATCAAACATCATAAGACAGAAAGTAGCCTTTAGGTTTTTTTGCAACACATAACCATATCCTTCTCAAAACTGGTACAATTTAAAAAATAAGTTTCCTCTAACTTAATGATTGTAGAATGTGCTAATAGGTCCAAGTTATGCTTTTCCACTTGTTCTCTCAACTATTGCAACTCTCTTTTCAATAGCATATTCTCAACTTTCAGAACCATATTTTGCTTGTAGACATTCTTCACTTGATGGTGCAAGGGCAAGGATATTTTGACCATGTTTATGCTTTTATCAATAAATACCTCACAACTATCCAAGTGCTCTTTTATTTTAATTTTAATTTCTCTATTATCCTGCCTCAATTGTACAATTTGAACTTGTGCATCCTTCAACAGATTTATGAGTCTCTTCACTATCTGATTTCTTACGTCTGGTGGAGACTGTGTTTCAATAATTTCTACAGGATCTTGGTGAACAAGTGCTTTGGTTATGTTGGAACACACTTTTTTTAATGTTCCAGGTTCAAACGTTGGATATTCCCTTGTTTCTAAGTAAGTAAGAGGTTATACTTAAGCCCAAAAAAGCCAGACTTTGGAATCTCGCGTATTTCACGATGTACCTATCAAAGCCCCGGTATCCCGATGCGCGAAATGGTGATAAGGGTTTAGTTCTAATCACCATTATCGAACCCCTAAGCAGGGGTTTTTAGATGTTATTACCTCATGCTCTCGTGTTTTGAGATTTAATCATCGAACATTTTCCAAACCCCCGAGATGTGAAGTTGCGAAGTCATTCCAAGTTAATCAAGAGTGATCATTATAAACTGTAGTTAGTCTTTATCTCAATTTCGCAACTCGAAAATTCTTACCTCAAAGAACAACACCTTTGTAACTCTGCACCTCGAAGTCACGATATTCATTAATTAAGAATGGTTAATTAAAAGCTTAACTCAAATCACAGATTATAAATCAAATCGCACCATCGCGATTTCAGGCTTTTGGGTCTCAAAGGCTAGATGCGAAATCATCCGATACGGTGAGCGCCGAAAAGGGGATTAAGGACTAAAAGCATGAAATCAAAAGATCTAAACTGGATTAATTAAGGCTTTGAGTAGCTTTTAACCGTATGATCTACAGATGAAGTTTTTAAAGTTTCTACTCTTTTTCCAAGTTACGAGTTGTCAAATGTTTATGGCATTTATTTGAATTTCAGTGAGGTGATTGACAATAAGATCCCACTTATTTGCTAAAATATTTCCATTAAAACTTTTAATCGTTCTGTCGACAAGGACTAGCATGAACTTAACCTATCTAAGCAAAGGGTTTTCTTTCATTATCCTAGCTTTCCTTTCTATTGTGCGCAGAGCTATTTCACCAGGATAACTTCTGTCTGTGTTTTCAATTTTTTACTACAGGGGATCTAATTGCAAGGTTATACATCATGGCTCCTCAAAAAGCACCCAAGGCAGTCACTGAGAGCTTAGGCCAAGGTTCAAATATTGTTTCTTATACTTCACCTCGAAGTATCAATACAATCAAAACATGGACGCACATTTCCAATATTCTGCAGCCCGAGGTGATAAATTGGCCAGATGATTCCTGCGATAATGAGGACGATGACATGTCCACAAAATACAAATTTGTTTCTCAAGAAGAGATGCACAAAATAGAAGCAAGGCCATGGATTCTTCCCTATTATGATATGGTCAGATGGCCACTAGACCATATAGACATCCTGACTAGAANTGGTGAACAAGTGCTTTGGTTATGTTGGAACACACTTTTTTTAATGTTCTAGGTTCAAACGTTGGATATGCCCTTGTTTCTAAGTAAGTAAGAGGTTATACTTAAGCCCAAAAAAGCCAGACTTTGGAATCTCACGTATTTCACGATGTACCTGTCAAAGCCCCGGTATCCCGATGCGCAAAATGGTGATAAGGGTTTAGTTCTAATCACCATTATCGAACCCCTAAGCAGGGGTTTTTAGATGTTATTACCTCGTGCTCTCGTGTTTTGAGATTTAATCATCGAACATTTTCCAAACCCCGGAGATGTGAAGTTGCGAATTCATTCCAAGTTACTCAGGTTAATATCAAGAGTGATCATTATAAACTGTAGTTAGTCTTTATCTCAATTTCGCAACTCGACAATTCTTACCTCAAAGAACAACACCTTTGTAACTCTGCACCCCGAAGTCACGATATTCATTAATTAAGAATGGTTAATTAAAAGCTTAAGTCAAATCACAGATTATAAATCAAATCGCACCATCGCAATTTCGGGATTTTGGGTCTCAAAGGCTAGATGCGAAATCATCCGATACGGTGAGCGCCGAAAAGGCGATTAAGGACTAAAAGCATGAAATCAAAAGAGCTAAACTGGATTAATTAAGGCTTTGAGTAGCTTTTAACCGTATGATCTACAGATGAAGTTTTTAAAGTTTCTACTCTTTTTCCAAGTTACGAGTTGTCAAATGTTTATGGCATTTATTTGAATTTCAGTGAGGTGATTGACAATAAGATCCCACTTATTTGCTAAAATATTTCCATTAAAATTTTTAATCGTTCTGTCGACAAGGACTAGCATGAACTTAACCTATCTAAGCAAAGGGTTTTCTTTCATTATCCTAGCTTTCCTTTCTATTGTGCGCAGAGCTATTTCACCAGGATAAATTATGTCTGTGTTTTCAATTTTTTACTACAGGGGATCTAATTGCAAGGTTATACATCATGGCTCCACAAAAAGCACCCAAGGCAGTCGCTGAGAGCTTAGGCCAAGGTTCAAATATTGTTTCTTATACTTCACCTTGAAGTATCAATACAATCAAAACATGGACGCACATTTCCAATGTTCTGCAGCCCGAGGTGATAAATTGGCCAGATGATTCCTGTGATAATGAGGACGATGACATGTCCACCAAATACAAATTTGTTTCTCAAGAAGAGATGCACAAAATAGAAGCAAGGCCATGGATTCTTCCCTATTATGATATGGTCAGATGGCCACTAGACCATATAGACATCCTGACTAGAANTCTTTTTCCAAGTTACGAGTTGTCAAATGTTTATGGCATTTATTTGAATTTCAGTGAGGTGATTGACAATAAGATCCCACTTATTTGCTAAAATATTTCCATTAAAATTTTTAATTGTTCTGTCGACAAGGAATAGCATGAACTTAACCTATCTAAGAAAAGGGTTTTCTTTCATTATCCTAGCTTTCCTTTCTATTGTGCGCAGAGCTATTTCACCAGGATAACTTCTGTCTCTGTTTTCAATTTTTTACTACAGGGGATCTAATTGCAAGGTTATGCATCATGGCTCCAAAAAAAGCACCCAAGGCAGTCACTGAGAGCTTAGGCCAAGGTTCAAATATTGTTTCTTATACTTCACCTCGAAGTATCAATACTATCAAAACATGGACGCACATTTCCAATGTTCTGCAGCCCGAGGTGATAAATTGCTCAGATAATTCCTGCGATAATGAGGACGATGACATGTCCACCAAATACAAATTTGTTTCTCAAGAAGAGATGCACAAAATAGAAGCAAGGCCATGGCTTCTTCCCTATTATGATATGGTCATATGGCCACTAGACCATATAGACATCCTGACTAGAATGATTTTCAACGAACAAAGGGAAGCAGTTGGGTCTTTTAGACCAGTGCACTTACAGGCAATGTATAAATTGTCACCCACACCAAACCGTACTTATAATGTCGAATTCCTAGAGGGGTTCAAAAAGAAGGAATGAAAGCAGTATGGAAGAAATTTATCTGATCTTATCAAAGAGTGGGTTTTGTACCCCGCGAAATTTAGGGCCGATACTCATGGAATTTATTCAAACTCCTCTTTAGAGCCACAATTCAAGTATGTAGTGATGATGGCCTCTAGACTGTACGAGAAGGAGGAAACTACTCACTTTTTCCTCCCATGGGTACTGCTCATTCATACATTTGCTGAAGGTTTTTCTTTCGACTAGGCCAAATTGATGTCAGACAGTCTCACCAGTCGAATTACTGAATATCGAGCACGGAAAGCCAGCGGGAGAGCATCTTCATTCTTTATGTCTACCTACATCATGGACGCTATTTGCTTCATGACACCCTTCCCATTGATGATTTGGAGTTGGACTCCATCTAATGCTGAGCCTATCCATGTCTACCACTTGAAACTTTGGGAGGATAAGGCCAAAGATTTAATCTATGAGATTTTTAACTGGGTAATGGTACCGATGCATGTCTCTATCTTCAGGCTTTTGCCTCCCCATATTTCGGATAACATCACAGCCAACCTGAGTAATGTAGTAGATTGGTATATAGAAGTATATTTTTCATACATCATAGTTTTCGGCACCTCGGTTCCCCCCCATGCTTTGTCGTTATTCCTGCCAAATAAACTAATATGTCGTGAGATTGCCAAGCAAGTTGTGCTTGGTGGGATAATAAAAGAACTCAAAGGAATATCGAACAAGGTATGACCATCCTTCCCCATTCATATTGGTTCATACTCTTTATTATATTTTGGCCATGCCAAAGCCGAGGCCACGGCCTTGGAGGAAATGAAGTTGGTGAACATTGAGTTCAAAAAGCATGACCCTAATAAGGTTGTGAATAATCACTTGGAAAATTATGGCCTGAAGAGATACGAACATGAGGATTCACCTCATGATGAAATCTTTCGAGGTGTGAGGTCCTACTCTAAAGTCTTGAGTCGGATTCAGGCCTTGCCACTCGAAGATATGGTTAATTTCCTCAAATTCGAAGAGCATCAGAAGATTTTCCTCCCCCTAATCTTACAGGGAAAAACCCCAAATCTTCCAAACATACAGCAGGCGAAAGCCAAAGTCTCAAAGAACTCAATTCCTAGCAAGGAGAAAAATCAAGAAGGGATGGAGGAAGGGGAGACCTCGGAACAGGGAGCCAAAATCTCTGATCAAGGAGAGTAAAACCCAGAGGCAGTTGCATTGGGTGAGAAGGTACTAAGTCAAGCAGACATACCCTCACAAAAGGTAGGCGACACCCCATTGATCACATCAAGTGAGCCAGCCATAGATGCTACCCCTAAACAATCATCCAAGGAAATCAACAGTCTAATTGTTGTTATCACACCCTTACTATTCACAAAGGGGAACACTGATGTGGGATGGATTTTCAATGAAGAACTCATGCCCATTTTTGTAGACAAGCTACCTCCTAATGAATGTTTCTTTGATAAGAAAAGGAAGGTCGTGGTGAAGAAAGAATTATATTAGAGAGAGGGAAGAGTGGCTAAAAAATTTAAAATCATGACAGATGGAAAGGCCGTGAAAGAGGAAGAATTCACCGAGGAGATAGTAGGAACATTAGGAGCTTATGCTATGGCCAATCAGTACTCAGTTGGAACTCTGAAGGCGTAGTTGAAACAGAAGAAACTCTTGATCAGTAAGTTGGAGGCTAGGGTAGTTACGACATAAGCAAATGTCAGGGATCAGGCGAACAAAGCTCTCGAGGAGGCCAGAGTAGCTGACCAATGGGAAATCAAACAGCTCAGATCTGAGCTCAAGAAAATTCATCAGTAGGCCCAGATAAACCAAGCACAGGTAAGTTAGGAAGAGGATTTAATACAATATCTACAGTCAAAATTGAATTCTGCTAAGAACCGGGTCATAGATATAAACATATTCCAATCCCAAGCCACCGAGATCCAACAGAAGGTGGAAATAACTCAACATGAATTGCTTGCCNTCCATCTAATGCTGAGCCTATCCATGTCTACCACTTGAAACTTTGGGAGGATAAGGCCAAAGATTTAATCTACGAGATTTTTAACTGGGTAATGGTACCGATGCATGTCTCTATCTTCAGGCTTTTGCCTCCCCATATTTCAGATAACATCACGGCCAACCTGAGTAATGTAGTAGATTGGTATATAGAATTAGATTTTTCATACATCAGAGTTTTCGGCACCTCGGTTCCCCCCCATGCTTTGTCGTTATTCCTGCCAAATAAACTAATATGTCGTGAGATCGCCAAGCAAGTTGTGCTTGGTGGGATAAGAAAAGAACTCAAAGGAATATCGAACAAGGTATGACCACCCTTCCCCATTCATATTGGTTCATACTCTTTATTATATTTTGKCCATGCCAAAGCCGAGGCCACGRCCTTGGAGGAAATGAAGTTGGTGAACATTGAGTTCAAAAAGCATGACCCTAATAAGGTTGTGAATAATCACTTGGAAAATTGTGGCCTGAAGAGATACGAACATGAGGATTCACCTCATGATGAAATCTTCCGAGGTGTGAGGTCCTACTCTAAAGTCTTGAGTCAGATTCAGGCCTTGCCACTCGAAGATATGGCTAATTTCCTCAAATTCGAGGAGCATCAGAAGATTTGCCTCCCCCTAATATTATAGGGAAAAACCCCAAAGCTTCCAAACATATAGCAGGAAAAAGACAAAGGCTCAAAGAACTCAAGTCCTGGCAAGGAGAAAAATCAAGAAGGGATGGAGGAAGGGGAGACCTCGGAACAGGGAGCCAAAATCTCTGATCAAGGAGAGTAAAACCCAGAGGCAGTTGTGTCGGGTGAGAAGGTACTAAGTCAAGCAGACATACCCTCGCAAAAGGTAGGCGACACCCCATTGATCACATCAAGTGAGCCGGCCACAGATGCTACCCCTAAACAATGATCCAAGGAAATCAACAGTCTAATTGTTGTTATCACACCCTTACTATTCACAAAGGGGAACACCGATGTGGGATGTATTTTCAATGAAGAACTCATGCCCATATTTGTAGACAAGCTACCTCCTAATGAATGTTTCTTTGATAAGAAAAGGAAGGTCGTGGTGAAGAAAGAATTATATTAGAGAGAGGGAAGAGTGGCTAAAAAATTTAAAATCATGACAGATGGAAAGGCCGTGAAAGAGGAAGAATTCACCGAGGAGATAGTAGGAACATTAGGAGCTTATGCTATGGCCAATCAGTACTCAGTTGGAACTCTGAAGGCGTAGTTGAAACAGAAGAAACTCTTGATCAGTAAGTTGGAGGCTAGGGTAGTTACGACATAAGCAAATGTCAGGGATCAGGCGAACAAAGCTCTCGAGGAGGCCAGAGTAGCTGACCAATGGGAAATCAAACAGCTCAGATCTGAGCTCAAGAAAATTCATCAGTAGGCCCAGATAAACCAAGCACAGGTAAGTTAGGAAGAGGATTTAATACAATATCTACAGTCAAAATTGAATTCTGCTAAGAACCGGGTCATAGATATAAACATATTCCAATCCCAAGCCACCGAGATCCAACAGAAGGTGGAAATAACTCAACATGAATTGCTTGCCNTCCATCTAATGCTGAGCCTATCCATGTCTACCACTTGAAACTTTGGGAGGATAAGGCCAAAGATTTAATCTACGAGATTTTTAACTGGGTAATGGTACCGATGCATGTCTCTATCTTCAGGCTTTTGCCTCCCCATATTTCAGATAACATCACGGCCAACCTGAGTAATGTAGTAGATTGGTATATAGAATTAGATTTTTCATACATCAGAGTTTTCGGCACCTCGGTTCCCCCCCATGCTTTGTCGTTATTCCTGCCAAATAAACTAATATGTCGTGAGATCGCCAAGCAAGTTGTGCTTGGTGGGATAAGAAAAGAACTCAAAGGAATATCGAACAAGGTATGACCACCCTTCCCCATTCATATTGGTTCATACTCTTTATTATATTTTGTCCATGCCAAAGCCGAGGCCACGGCCTTGGAGGAAATGAAGTTGGTGAACATTGAGTTCAAAAAGCATGACCCTAATAAGGTTGTGAATAATCACTTGGAAAATTGTGGCCTGAAGAGATACGAACATGAGGATTCACCTCATGATGAAATCTTCCAAGGTGTGAGGTCCTACTCTAAAGTCTTGAGTCGGATTCAGGCCTTACCACTCGAAGATATGGCTAATTTCCTCAAATTCGAGGAGCATTAGAAGATTTGCCTCCCCCTAATCTTATAGGGAAAAACCCCAAAGCTTCCAAACATACAGCAGGCGAAAGACAAAGGCTCAAAGAACTCAAGTCCTGGCAAGGAGAAAAATCAAGAAGGGATGGAGGAAGGGGAGACCTCGAAACAGGGAGCCAAAATCTCTGATCAAGGAGACTAAAACCCAGAGGCAGTTGCATCGGGTGAGAAGGTACTAAGTCAAGCAGCCATACCCTCGCAAAAGGTAGGCGACACCCCATTGATCACATCAAGTGAGCTGACCACAGATGCTACCCCTAAACAATGATCCAAGGAAATCAACAGTCTAATTGTTGTTATCACACCCTTACTATTCACAAAGGGGAACACCGATGTGGGATGGATTTTCAATGAAGAACTCATGCCCATTTTTGTAGACAAGCTACCTCCTAATGAATGTTTCTTTGATAAGAAAAGGAAGGTCGTGGTGAAGAAAGAATTATATTAGAGAGAGGGAAGAGTGGCTAAAAAATTTAAAATCATGACAGATGGAAAGGCCGTGAAAGAGGAAGAATTCACCGAGGAGATAGTAGGAACATTAGGAGCTTATGCTATGGCCAATCAGTACTCAGTTGGAACTCTGAAGGCGTAGTTGAAACAGAAGAAACTCTTGATCAGTAAGTTGGAGGCTAGGGTAGTTACGACATAAGCAAATGTCAGGGATCAGGCGAACAAAGCTCTCGAGGAGGCCAGAGTAGCTGACCAATGGGAAATCAAACAGCTCAGATCTGAGCTCAAGAAAATTCATCAGTAGGCCCAGATAAACCAAGCACAGGTAAGTTAGGAAGAGGATTTAATACAATATCTACAGTCAAAATTGAATTCTGCTAAGAACCGGGTCATAGATATAAACATATTCCAATCCCAAGCCACCGAGATCCAACAGAAGGTGGAAATAACTCAACATGAATTGCTTGCCAAAGCGGAAATCATCCAAAGTCACTTTCAGACAATTGATCAAGCACTAAAGGATATCTTTTTGAGAGAAAGAGAAGCCAGGGCGGCTCGAATTTCTTTCCAAGAGGTTGTTGTAGAAACAACAAAGGAAGGTATGGTTGATAGTGCCAAGTTATCCATCCCAGAGAAAACCAGAGGAAATATCTTACTGAAGGCATGGGAGCATAACATATCAGAGAGAAGAGAAAGAGCTAAAGAGATGAAGAATTCTTTTGAAGAGACATTCAGCTTGATAAATAAATAAAAATTGAACCTTGATAAGGAAGATAGCGCCGGGACATTGGGAAAAATTAACATAGCCAAACACCTATTAGATATCAAGGATAATGTTGAAAAGGAACAAGCTGAAATATCCCAGCTGAGTCAGGTTGAATTTTCCCAAGTGGACAGATGGTTAATAAAACCAAGTTGACTATTATGGTTCATCATCACGAAAGACCGACAAGTAGGAAGACGATTGCCACAGCTAGTGAAGAATTGTTACACTTTTGAGGCAAACAACCAAGCAGACCCCTCCAAGTTGATAGCCCAGTTGATTGAAAGGTGTGTCAGTTACGTTGAGCAGGGGAAACGACAAGATTCTGGTGTTAAATGATGACAGGCATTATTCCATTCTATTTATGGGTACAAAGGAACAAAGAAAGGAAGGCACTCCACCTGCATGGAGGAAGACAAAGAGCGAGGAAATGAAACACTTCATTTCCTCATTTGTAATCAAAGGCTTCTAGAACAAATGAAATTTGAAGTGTTTTTTAAGCTTGTATAAACATGCATTTTGAAACGAAAGAAAGGGATTTTTCTTTTGGCAGATTATAATAGAGAAAATTTTCCTTTGCCGGGATTAATACAAAGCGAATTGAAGACTCCATATTCTGTCAAGATTGAGTTATGTGTTTTCCTCTGTTATTTCATACTTCATGTCATTTTTATATACATCTTTGATGAATGCTTTAACTGCAATTTAGAACAACTTCTACTATGGCGATCATGTTTTAGTTATATAATTATTTACAACTTTTCCTCTGTATCGGCTATTAGCAGGTACAAGACCTGTGAATTTCTTAGATCTCTATATTTTATGCGTCATTAAAGTGTTTATTTTCTTTTCCTTCTTCTATTACAGTGTGAGATTACTCTTGAATTGATGCCTCACATTGTCTGAAAGCTCTATGTTTTCTTTCGTTTCATACTCGGTTTCAAAATTTAACTTAGTTAGGGAAAATGACCTTCGATTTTGTTTAAACCATTTAATTGGCTTCACAGGATTGTTTCTCATATAATCTAAAATTGAATTAGCAACTTAAAAACAACAACCTCTTAAATTTTTGTCCCTTAAATGACAGCCCCTGTTGCAAGGCAACTTCATGTAGAACCCGACCTCTCAGACCAAACCAACATTGCCCTAAACCTCTTTGATACTATCCTAAGAACTGCAACCACCCAGATCAAACTCGAGCGTTCGTGGGCAGCCATTGAACAGGACATAACCATTCAAGAACAAGTGGAAGTTAGACATAGATAGCTTAGAAATCAGCCATAGTTTCTCTTCCAATTGTTTTCTCCTTCCCATACCTTTACCCTCTTCTAGATGCCTAGACTCTATAATTCGTAGCCTTAAGTACAGACTCTGGAACAACAGGTTGCATGATGAACAGGTGTTTGAGATG
This sequence comes from Picea glauca, assembly GCA_000966675.3. Taxonomy (NCBI): domain Eukaryota; kingdom Viridiplantae; phylum Streptophyta; class Pinopsida; order Pinales; family Pinaceae; genus Picea; species Picea glauca. The sequence goes on from JZKD02S2123175.1 coordinate 23,587, forward strand.
CACCCTATGTCATAGGATTTAACTGCTTTGTTGCTGACCTAGTTAGATGTTTTCTAGGTACTTCTTTTGTAGATGTCTCTTGACTAAACATGACCTTTTTATTGATGAGGCATGTACCTTTTATGAGACCTNCTCTTGATCAGTAAGTTGGAGGCTAGGGTAGTTACGACATAAGAAAATGTCAGGGATCAAGCGAACAGAGCTCTCGAGGAGGCCAGAGTAGCTGACCAATGGGAAATCAAACAACTCAGATCTGATCTCAATAAAATTCATCAGTAGGCCCAGATAAACCAAGCACAGGTAAGTCAGGAAGAAGATTTAATACAATATCTACAGTCAAAATTGAATTCTGCTGAGAACCGGGTCATAGATATAAACATATTCCAATCCCAAGCCACCGAGATCCAACAGAAGGTGGAAATAACTCAACAGGAATTTCTTGCCAAAGTGGAAATCATCCAAAGTCACTTTTAGACGATTGATCAAGAACTAAAGGATATCTCTTTGAGAGAAAGAGAAGACAGGGCGGCTCGAATTTCTTTCCAAGAGGTTGTTGTAGAAACAACAAAGGAAGGTATGGTTGATAGTGCCAAGTTATCCATCCCAGAGAAAACCAGGGGAAATATCTTACTGAAGGCATGGGAGCATAACATATCAGAGAGAAGAGAAAGAGCTAAAGAGATGAAGAATTCTTTTGAAGAGACATTCAGCTTGATAAATAAAAAAAAATTGAACCTTGATAAGGAAGATAACGCCGGGACATTGGGAAAAATTAACATATCCAAACACCTATTAGATATCAAGGATAATGTTGAAAAGGAACAAGCTGAAATATCCCAGCTGAGTCAGGTTGAATTTTCCCAAGTGGACAAATGGTTAATAAAACCAAGTTGACTATTATGGTTCATCATCACGAAAGATCGACAAGTAGGAAGACGATTGCCACAGCTAGTGAAGAATTGTTACACTTTTGAGGCAAACAACCAAGCAGACCCCTCCAAGTTGATAGCCCAGTTGATTGAAAGGTGTGTCAGTTACGTTGAGCAGGGGAAACGACAAGMTTCTGGTGTTAAATGATGRCAGGCRTTATTCCATTCTATTTATGGGTACAAAGGAACAAAGAAAGGAAGGCACTCCACCTGCATGGAGGAAGACAAAGAGMGAGGAAATGAAAYGCTTCATTTCCTCATTTGTAATCAAAGGCTTCTAGAACAAATGAAATTTGAAGTGTTTTTTAAGCTTGTATAAACATGCATTTTGAARYGAAAGAAAGGGATTTTTCTTKTGGCAGATTATAATAGAGAAAATTTTCCTTTGYCGGGATTAATACAAAGCGAATTGAAGACTCCATATTCCGTCAAGATTGAGTTATGTGTTTTCCTCTGTTATTTCATACTTCATGTCATTTTTATATACATCTTTGATGAATGCTTTAACTGCAATTTAGTACAACTTCTACTATGGCGATCATGTTTTAGTTATATAATTATTTACAACTTTTCCTCTGTATCGGCTATTAGCAGGTACAAGACCTGTGAATTTCTTAGATCTCTATATTTTATGCGTCATTAAAGTGTTTATTTTCTTTTCCTTCTTCTATTACAGTGTGAGATTACTCTTGAATTGATGCCTCACATTGTCTGAAAGCTCTATGTTTTCTTTCGTTTCATACTCGGTTTCAAAATTTAACTTAGTTAGGGAAAATGACCTTCGATTTTGTTTAAACCATTTAATTGGCTTCACAGGATTGTTTCTCATATAATCTAAAATTGAATTAGCAACTTAAAAACAACAACCTCTTAAATTTTTGTCCCTTAAATGATAGCCCCTGTTGCAAGGCAAATTCATGTAGAACCCGACCTCTCAGACCAAACCAACATTGCCCTAAACCTCTTTGATACTATCCTAAGAACTGCAACCACCCAGATCAAACTCGAGCGTTCGTGGGAAGCCATTGAACAGGACATAACCATTCAAGAACAAGTGGAAGTTAGACATAGACAACCTAGAAATCAGCCATAGTTTCTCTTCCAATTGTTTTCTCCTTCCCATACCTTTACCCTCTTCTGGATGCCTAGACTCTATAATTTGTAGCCTTAAGTACAGACTCTGGAACAACAGGTTGCATGATGAACAGGTGTTTGAGATGCATCCTATGTCATAGGATTTAACTGCTTTGTTGCTGATCTAGTTAGATGTTTTCTAGGTACTTCTTTTGTAGATGTCTCTTGAATAAACATGACCTTTTTATTGATGAGGCATGTACCTTTTATGAGACCTGTACCTCTATTGCACTTTCATTTACAGAAACTAGATATTCTTTCAATGCTGACTCGGTCAAAGGTTTTCTTGGTTTAGGCATTTTCACTGCTTCAACAATGAATTCAAGCTTTCTCTTCTCTTCTTACTATCAGAGGTCTCTTTAACATCTTAAACAATTTTAATTTCCTGATCTAAAGGTTTTTTTCCTTTAGATTTCTCCTTAGACTCTTTACTGAGAAAATTTTTAACTTTAGTTTCAGGGGTTTCCACTATGGTTGGTTGTTGCTCTTCACCTTTGTTTATTTTTATTTTAGTACTAACATTGGTTGTTTGAACTAATTTCTCAGTTGAGGAAGGATTTTTTCTCTTTGTTTGAGGAGTACTGATAATATCTGCATTGAAACTTGATGTGGACAAAAAGGTGTCCCAATCTCCACTTGTTTTACTAGTCTCCTCTAAGACTAGCAACTTGATAAGGCCAGAATGAAATATGATACTTTCAACTAATTTAGATTTAGCGTACACCTTATCAGACATTTTACCCAAGCTTCTGAAAAGATAAATGGGAAAATTCAAGAGTTTCTTACCAGTAAAGTGCATGAGTAATTTGATATGGTACTAGTATGCCATGTTGAAATGTCCTTCACAGGTGAAGTATCTGTGAACTACTCTTAGCATCTTATCAAAATATTTCGTCATGTAACTCCTTGGCACTCCTTTATATATATTATCATCCTGATACTCTGGTTTGAAATAGTCATGAAAAAATGCAGAATTCAGGGCCATCCCCTTGAACCATCTCTCACCTTGACAAGGCATATTTGTAGCTGGTGCAATTTTTTGTTATGTTACCTGAAACTCAAGTGAGACAACTTTCATCTTGAGAACATCAAAATTTAATGAAAACTCCTTAGTTACCTCCATGTGCCCCTTCTGTAATTTCTCACAGAAAGTGATGCATCCTAGTCTCTGAAAACATTCTCTAATAAAAGAATTTGAATTAACTAGATGCATGTCATGAGGTCTAGATCTCACAATTTCACCTCCTTTGTAGATTTTCTTATTTTGTTGTGCAGGGTCCATAATTGTCAGAGGGAAATAGTATGATTTGGGAAAATTGGATGACAACCATAAATCCAAACTGGTGCTAGGGTTTACTGCTAAACAAGGTTTTAGTAGTAAAACACAGTTTCGCAACAAGTAGGAAATTGATATAGGCTGAGACTTTTGGAACAACAAGAACAAAATGGAATGGAAGGAAAGATCAATAATAAATTCTGAGTATGGTTGAAAGGTAAATCATCCATGTTGCTAGGAAAGAACAGGGTTTTGACAATTGACATAATTTTTTTGGCAGCGAGAGGGTTTTGGGTTGCAAATGGTTTTTATGTTGCGAATGAGATGCTAGAGAGACTAAGAGTTAAGACAAAAAACTTGAAAATGAGAGGAGGTAGTCATCAATCAAAAGGTAAATGAGTAGAAACATAACATTGACCACTATAAGAGCTTTCGCAGTGGTCTCATAAAATGGCAGCGAACATAGTTCCTGGTCCTTAGCTCTTGGTCGCGGGTTGAGTGCCATGTGCTTATGCGTTGCCCCCCCGTCGACCAGGGCTAGCCCTAAACCACACCACACTGCAACTTTAACATTAAATTTGGCTGGTGTTTTAAACAAGCACCAACCATGTCCATGTGGCCATCGCATGGGGCTTAGTCTGTTTCTCATGCCGGAGGTCGGGGGTTCAATCCCGATGGAGTCACAACCAAATTTTTTGGCCAATCCAACATTGGAGAAATCTGGGGTGCCACTTGGTGCCCTTTGATTGGGCCACGTGTCACCCTATGATTGGCCCATACGGTATAGTCAACACCCAATCAACAACCTAGTCAACATGCACAGTTAGCTTCCACGTCACTATCATACAACCACATGTCATTCCATGTCACCATATGTACTAGCAATTCACCTGCCCAATCAACTATTAGAAAAAAAAGACCGTGGAGCAATAAAATAAAACAAATGCGGAAACAAAACATAGAAGATACACAATAAAAGAGAGACACATAAGTACGTGGTTCATCCAGTGTGGGCTACGTCCACCAGAGAAATTGCCAGGTCCTTTCTTTATTATTATCCAGCAAAATGAAGGGATACAACCTACATCAAAACCTGTTGTAACTTCCTCTTCTTTCTCT